>JAEIHY010018910.1:0-19933 GCA_018904565.1 Drosophila tsacasi
CATGGCGACCGGTAATAATTAAATACAGCTAAATTTTGATTTTCCCACACTGTGCAGCGGGTGAGTCCGAACCAAAACTATTATCCTATATCCTATATATAAAGCTGATTGCTCCGATCGGTAAGCGCAAACCAATTTATTTATTTATTTAAAGCTAAAAATTGTTTATCAAGTAAAAGCCAACTACTTATTAATTAAGAACATTAGGTGATATGGGGCTACCGCTTAACTGGGTGGTTATTAATTAAGGTAATGAACTTATGCACTAAATTTTATATTATTTATTTATATTAAGCTAACAATCGGTTATAAACTAAAAGGTATATGGCATGCCGCTCGACTGGGTGCATGTTGAAGGTATTTACGTATTGAACTTGTGGACTACATTTTGTGTATGAGATTGGTTTTGTGAAGGATGGACAGGATTTGGTTTGAGTTTCCTATTAGGTAAGCTAGGAGTTTGATTGGACTTTCATGTGAAAAGAGTATGTCTCGGGTTTGGGAAAAAGTGTTTATTTATTTATTTTTTTTAGGATTGGGAGGTTATTTCATTTTTAAATTTGGGCTGTTATTTCGTTATGATACATCGATACATCGGCTGTGCCATCAATATCTTTCCAGCACGAATTAGGTGTGGTAGAGAAACATCGATTCCAAGCCAAACATCGATGTTAGCGATGTTTCAAAAATATCGATATTTGGGCAAAAATCCCGATAGTAATATATCAGTTTCAGAAAAATATCGATTTATAAATTCATCAACCCTACTATTTTGCGTACATTTAAGAAATCCAGCTCCGAAACCCGTGAATGGTCCGTGGATCCGTGAATAGTCAATAAATTGATTGGCAATCGAACCAGCGCCCCTTCCGTTCACAGTGACCGCGAGTGCAGCGAGTGCAGAGATCAATCGTACGGAATAAAGTCGCAAAGGTAATTCGAAAGATGGGCGTGCGAAGCCAACGAGCAAAGAAAATGGCGTAATCACGCACTCGCAGGCCCCAAAAGCAGCCGAAAGGCAAGCAACAAACGCAACGCAAACGGAATCCCAATCCACGAAACCCAAATCGGCGAGTCAGCAGTACTCTAAAAACGAAAAAACGAGCCACAAGAGCGTAAAAAAGTGAAAAAAGTGTGGGCCAAGCAGTGCTTTTGGTGTGCTGCAGCCATATTTGTTCCGTGAAAATGAAAACGATACACACACACACACACAGGCAGTACGTACGGTATGGGACGGGTGTATATAGGCAATACATACAAACGGGCACTAAACAGTGTGTGTGCAAAGCAAAGAATTAACTGAAAAAAAGAAGCACCTCTTCGTATCGGATCGTATCTTTCGTCCCGTTGTTCGCAACACAGGCAATTTCATTTCATTTCTGCTGTGCTGTGTTCCGTTTTGTTCAGTTGAGTTCATTTCCAACGCGATTCTCGATTCTCGTTCAACGTACGTTGGTACATAAAAGCTGCATATACATGAACACACGCACGTACAGACGTACTTATGTATGTACACATGTACTTTCAATATCGACGATGGCATCACAAAAACACGACGCGCACAAACACGCACGAACGTACAAACATACATACATACGCTCGGACATAGAGACGGCACAGCAGCGTGCTGTGAGTGTGAGTGCCCGCTTGTATGTATGCGGGACGGACTGGTTGTGTTGTTGTACATAACGGAGAGTTGAGCACATAAGGGCTGGCTGGCTGGCTCAATATAGAAGCAAAAGCATGTGGCTGCGCTGCCAGCGCCGCTGCCTGCAGCGCGTAAGGGATTTTATTACGTCGGTTCAGTCGCTGGGTTCGTTTTATATTTTTGGATATTTACACATGTCCATATGCATGTCGCCCTCAACTCCCCCCTATCGTCTGCGTTGTCTCCCCCACATGCATCTTGCTCGCCGCTGCGTCTCTTTTGCTCTCTGTGCGTGTATGCGAGTGCAACGTAACGGGAAACTGGCGACTGCAACGTTAAAACCATAACGTGAAACCGTAATGGGGCGCGGGTGAGGGAGTGGAAGAGGGAGCATCCCCCCCGCAAAGCGTAAAACGAACAAAAACAACTCACGCAGGGCGTCACAGTTGCGGCCATAAAAACAGTGTCGACGCGTTACAAAACAGGACAAAATGTGCCAATGAAAACCAGTGAAATCGTTAAAAGTCACGGAAAATTCCTCGTTAAAGTGAATCACAAAATGAAAAAGTAAAAAAGAGACGCTAAGACAGTGATTTTGAACGAACGTGTATATGAACATTTTCCTGAACATGACTCAATTGCTTAAAATGTGATTAGTCAGCAGCAGCAGTCTCAAAAGATCCCGGAGTTCAGAGACTTATCAAGGGCATTTGATTAGATTGTGTGTAGCACACACACTCGCACACACACAAAACCCCCTTACAAAAACGTAGCGAAAAGCGTTGGAAAAAACGCTGCTTTTTTAGGCCTGCCAGCAGCATTCCAAGGGCTTCGAACCGCTGGCAACCAGCATCGAAAAATCGAAAAGAGCTTGCTGCTTCTCTGGCTGTAGTTTCCCCCTCAAGTACAACCAGTTTCTTGTTTTGTTTCTGCCTTTTTGTCTCTTTTTTTGGCCGAACACAAGGCCAAAGTTCACGCAGCGCCAAACAATGGTTCTCGCAGCATTTGCGAGCTTCATAATATCGCCTTATCTTATCACGTGAGTTGGGAACTCGCAGAGCAGCAGCCCAACTATCAATCAGTGCCGGGCGACTGCGAATGCTATCTCTCTGTGACTCCAACTCCGACCGAACTCCACTGGCAACTTCCCCGCGGTAATTGCGCAGAGGAATGTGAAATAATATAATCGGATCGGAAAATGTGTGTGGAAAATGCTGTGCCATCGATTAAAGCCAATAGCAGTTGTGTTCTACGCAAATCGTAGAAAGCAGCCCGCCGTCCCGTCGTCACAATGATAATTGGGAAACTTGGCAAAACAGTTGAGCAATCCACGGATTCAGGTTTCAACTTTCCAGCTTTTTGCTTTAACAAGACAAATGGATCTCAAATATCCTTCTATACTGGTCGTGATTTTTTCTAGCCAACTTCGGGATTGATTAAGTGTTTTCCTAAACTATCCAATTTGCTAATTTTCTGTGTAGCACGCCTCTTTTTCTTTTCATTCTAATAATTAGTTTCTGAGACGGCTGTCCGTCTCAGTTTAATAACTTTATTTGCCGTAAACCAGTCTGAAATATTTGTTTAAAGGTGATACACACCTTTTTTTTAATGTTTACCAAAAATAATGCACGCTGAAACTATTATATGTGACTCTGAGTTCTCTTATTGACGGTCACGAATAAGATTTTACATACAGTTTAGGCCATTTAGGGTGCACGTTTTGATGTCATTCTCTATACTACTTGCTGGATTATTATACTTTCTTAGACTTTTCCCTATTCCGTGATCGTTTAAGCATCAACTTTTTAGCGTAAAGTGTTTCAATATCGATGCACAATAGCTTTTTATTGAGTTTAAACTTTAAAGTAAACGTTAAACGAGCACCGAGGAAGTTTATTGATTTTATGATAAATTAATTGATTTGGATATACGATTTCAGTTATTTGGATGTTTGATATTACAAAGTATTGGAATAATGCTGTTACCTTTAAATTTAAATATTTTATAACGAACTTTGAAGTTAATTTACTGACAACTTTCCCCCTAAAAGAATAAACGTTAAATTAATACGAAAACAATTGAGGTAAAAGGTTTATGGAAATTACAATTTCTATTATCAAAATTCCGTTTCTTAAGATCATAATTTCTCATCGAATTTCACACTTCAATTTGCTGATTCATGCCGTATGGGCTTCTTCTTGGTAAAAAAAAGCTGCATTAGTTCGAAGGTCTTCCCCGTTGAACTTTCGACCCGCTGACCAGGCTTGCGACCGGAGAAACTTTTGCCCCAACCAAGGCAGGCCAGGCAGGGAGCAGTTTCCAGGCACACACACAGCTGCAGCAGTTTCGATCGGAGTGCGACCGAGTTTGTTGCAGCAATCGCACACACTCGCACAGTAGCCCTTCGGTTGTCACAGCCACAGCACAGCAGCATTCACATCCATAGCAGCTACATCCTGCGTCCCGCCTCGTCGACAGCAACCCCGCACATGCACACGGATACATACAAACGTTTGCAGCAGCAACAGCAACAGCAGCAGCAGCAGCAGCTTTCTTCCCTTAGTCGAACCGAAAAACTCGATTTTCATCCCCGTGGCGAGCTGAATTTAGTTTTAATTTCATTACAGGCCAGGCAAAGGGCGAGAGCGGTGGGAAAAACATGCGTATTAAAGTCGCCGTCGCCTGAAAAGTCTATAGCGTAGGGCTGAAATTCATTCGGGCGATTAGATATAGATTTATATATATTATAGGTGCGGGATTTCTGTTCCGACGACAGTGTGGGGCTTATGAATGGGGGGAGCCATGTGCGTGCGCGTGGTCGCCGGCGGAACTGGAATCGGAATCAGCATAGGAATAAGAGTCGTCATAGCCAGAGTCAGAGTCAGATGATAACGCCAAATACATACACGTACTGCCCGCACCCGTAACCATAGCCATAACCATTCCATTCCCATGTACTGGCTGGGTAATCTCCCTCTGGGATGGGGCCGCAGCCGCAGCCTTATCGCAGTGCTGGGCTTGGAAGTAAAGAAAAACAAAGCCATACGCTGGGAACCTTTTTTTGGCCTGCCAATCGCAAAACAATTCTCTGCAGGATTCGCAACACCTGCTAGCTTCATATATTCCCTTGGCCATCTTTTGTGCCAGTGCACTTTTGACATTCCCCACCCCCAACCACTTGTTTCCCAAAAAAGAAATGAAGAGAAAAGAAAAGAAAAGAGAAGGAGAAAGAAAAGGAAACGAAAAACAAAAGGTAAACAGGTCGAGAAGCAAAAGACGACCTGCTGGCGAAAAACAGAAAATTGCAAATGCTGCAAATTTTCAAAAATATTCACACACTCATAGCAGTACGTGTGTGTGTTGAGTGTTGAGTGTGCGTGTGCTCCCATTTCGGTTTAGGGAATATACACTTGAAGGAGACCCTTTCTTCTACGCTGAAAAGGGACCTGAAATCCGAGCACATCTCGGAACATCTGTTCAGAAACGGACGTCGACGTCTTGTTGTGTTTTGTGTGTTGATTTCACCAGCCGAAAAATATTGAATACATGCTGCTGCTGCAGTCCGTATATACTCGGTGGAGATACATGCACACACAATGCAAAGTGTGAAACAAGACTCTTTTCTCACATACCTGCTTTTTATTTTATTCCAGGTAAATCGACGTCGACGACAGCGGAATACCTAAGAGCCGCACAGCCACAGAGAGCGACAGAATAAAGAAACAAGGAAACATTTGCACGCCAGCGGAGCAACTGCACCAGCCAGACCCAGCGAGCCAGCGACAAGAAAAACCACTTCAACAAAAGAGGATAACATACTGGAAGTGCTCCAGCACACACACTCTCGCACACACACACATTCAGGCCAGGCCAGCAGCATACACACCACACGCTCGCTCGTTGTACGTGCCCGACGACGGTGGGAAAGTAAACCGACATCTTTTTACGAGCGCCGAGAGTTTTGCAATCAGAAGAAGTCGGAGAGTCGAGGCGATCGGCCAGCCCTTTGATAAGCGAGAGAGCAGGCACGGTGACGCGGCGGCGCAGAGAAGCGAAAGAGAAGAGGGAGAGGAACAGGTTGCCAAGTCGAACGCGCAACAAATTTGGAAATCGAGTCAACCAGCCGAAAGTGCGTGAGCGTGTTCGCTTCGTAGCTTCGTAACAGAGAGACCCGAAACCCGGACTTGCATTTAGCCCAGCCCAACGGCCAACCAGCGACTTGATTGAAGGGTTCCAAGTCCCGAAAACCCATGAGCAGCAGCTGAGCCATCGGTGCGCAGCTGAAACGGAAACCGCACTCAGACCTCAGACTTCAGAGCCGCACACACACGCTCGCTCACAGCCACTCCAAATGAAAACGCTAGTGCTCAGTCCAGACGACCTGCAGAACTTCAACAAGTTCATCTATGACCCCAAATCGGCGGCCCAGCTGGCCGCTAGTGCGGGTGCCATTGGAGCGGCGGCGGCGGCGGCAGCAGCCGTACACGGCCCGCCCGTAGGAGCGGGTACCACAGTCCAGCTGCTCCAGGGTGGAGTCGGCAACGGCATTGCCGTCAATCCCGGTGTAGTGCCAGTCTCCGTGCCCGTACCCACCAGCACAGCCAGCAGTGCCAACAACCTCATGGCCCTGCACTACTACCTGAAGCACCCGGGCATCCAGCAGATGCCGATCCCACAGCAACAGCAGCAGCACCAACAGCAGCAGCATCAGCACCACCAGCAGCACCAGCAACAGTTGCTGGCCCAGTCGCAGACGCAGCTGAAGCAGCTGCAGCTCAAGCAGCCCACGATCCACCAGCACCAGCAGCACATCAGCTACCACCACCACCATCCGTACTACCAGCAGCAACCGCAGCAGCAGCAGCAGGCGCCACCGCCCCAGCCACAGCCCCTCAAGAGTCAGCAGCCTCAGTCGCACCTGCCCGTGCACGCCCTCAACCAGAACTCGAACTTCTCGGCCGCCAGCTCGAGTACGGGCGGCACTGCCTCCAGCCATGCGCCCACCCAGCAGTCGAACGGATCCAGCGTCTCGCCCACCATTGTGTCCCGGGTAGCGGCCGTCGGTGCTCCCAGCAGCAGCAACATTGCAGCGGCCGCCAATGCGCTCTTACGCGCGTCAGCCGCCTCTGTCGCTCCCAGCTCCTCCGCCTCCTCGTCCTCGTCTTCATCATCCGCGTCGTCGAGCTCCTCGTCCAGCAGCTCTTCATCCAGCGCCAGCAGCTCAGCGAACTGTGCCAAGAAGCTCAAGACGGAGCCAGTGCTGTCGCAGTACAACCAAACGGAGCGCCTCAACTTCGCCAACACGTACATCGTGTGGAGCGAGGAGCACTGGCGGCGGGTGGTGTTCCACGACGAGCGCCGGTTCAACTTGGACGGACCGGACGGCTTCTCCTACTATTTCCACGACTTGCGCAACTACGAGCGCACGCTTTCGCAACGGCCGCGCGGAAATTCCGTGTACATCTACCTGATGGTCTGCGTGGGAGGAGCCCTGCACCTGGAGGTGTCGTCCGCCAAGCAGCGACCCGAGTCCTGCATCGAGGCAATCATGAGGGAGCGACCGAATATTGTCACGAAGCTGGGCGGGAGCACGGAGTTTGTCCTGCAGGACCACAACTGGATGTCGCACGCCCTGCCCACCGCTCAGGACCTGCTGAACGCCGAGGGCTTGAAGACCCAAAAGTGGCCGACCATTGCGCACGACCTGAACATTATGGAGAACGTGTGGGGCTGGCTCATCCGCGAGGTGTTCGACGGCGGCAGGAAGTTCTCGCGCAAGGACGACTTGATATTCCGCATCAAGGAGGCGTGGTCCCGCCTGCCGCTCGACCTGATCACCAACCTGTACAGCACGCTGCCGGAACGGATCACGGAGCTCTACTACACGCAGGGCGTCTACACGAATTGTTGACAGCGGCAGCAGCAGCAGCAGCGCATGGAGGGAGCAGGAAGTGGCTCGGGTCGCGCCAGGCAGAGGAGGCGAGATGGCGTCCGAGGAGAACCTCGGAGGCCAGCCTCCGCTGGAGGAGGAGACCCGAAGACGATGGAAGCAAATCTTTATATACAATTTAACTTAACTTTTTGTGTATAGCTTTAAGAAGCGCGCGCAACGGCGGAGCGATGCGGACTGGACTTGGACCTTAGACTCGGGACTGAAGGCAAGAAAGACAGACGGAGACGAACGGAGGGACGGATGGACCGACCTGGGTTATAAGTTATATCAAGTTTTTTAGTTATTTAACAAATTTATGAAGGAGAAGAGAAAAACAGCAACACGATACACACATCGTGTGGCCATATCGCTTTGTAATTAGTGTTTTTCCCCACCCACCCCTAACTCTACCCCCCCTGCAGCCCCCCTAATTATTAAGCCTTAGTTTAAGTTGTCGTTTTCCTTTATCCCCCGCTATTAAGTACATTTATATACAAATATATTAGTTACAAACCAATTAATTTGAGCCCCCAACCCTCCCCTTTTGTTGATTGTTTTTTAGCGGTAGACAGAAACAGAACAAAATTGATAAATGCCAAGTTACCGAGAGCAGAGAAGGATATAAACGAAGGAAAGAACACTGTAACTAAAACTAAAGTATTATTTTAAGGCATAGTTTTTGTTGTAGCAAATTACTGAGAAAGAGAATCCTTACACAGACACACTCAAAGGAGGAACGAGAGATCCTATCATGTAAAATTGTTTACGAAAGAACCGAAACAGAAACAGAAATTATGATTAAACTAATTATCAATGTAATTAATACATATTTAACGAGAGAACCCGATAACAGGCAGGAGGCAGAAGAGCAAAGGCAACTTAGTGTTAATGTGTAAGATCAAAATAAAACAAAAACGAAGGCAAAAGCAACTAACTGATAGTAGCGACGTAGAGAACGATGAAATCATGCTGAATAAACACTCGACACTCCTTCGAGTGAACCCCCAACCAAATCCGAATCCCCGATCCCCAACTCGAACGCAAGATTCCTAGGCAGCTAAGAGGGAGACACAGACTACCTACGACTCTGAACCACAGACAACTTGATAGATAGTACGCCATATTATGGTCTATACGTACGCACCCAATACTTAGCAATACAATTGAACTGAACAAATGCCGGGCACTTGGCGAGTGCGAGCGCAACTCTAATCTGTAGAATACTGGAGCCACTATGAAAGTATCCTTGAAATAAAATGCAACTATAATATATACAACAAACTCAACGTATCTCTCTCTGTCTCCTCCTCTCATGTGTTATAAGCGATTGAATGTGATTTCCCCTTGTTTTCGCTTCTGCAACATCTTTATACCATGCATATACATACAAGATATACAAACAAGGACAAGAGAAATCAACAAATGGAATTATTACGATTAATTAATAAAACGAGAAATGCAATTACCAATAAAAACTACCAGCAGATACGTAAAGAATACGAAAACCCCCTTAGTTTTCTTGGTTTCGAGTAAAATCTTTATTAAAAACGTACTTGTGCGTTGTAAAAATTTGGTGTTCCTGTATACATATAATACTTGATATTTTCTTCACTGTGTAAATATCTGTTTGTATATAAAATATTTATATATTCATTCTACTTGGTCTATTGGCACGGAAATAGCGGTAAGGAATTGTGTAAATACTTTAGCCTTTTCTGCATTTTAGGTAAAATGTAATAGGGAATGTGTAGTGGGAGGATTCCTTAAAATTAGAGCTCGCAAATAACATAATTCTTCGTCTTAATCACTTACATTAACTTTGTTCAGTGAATAAGCAAATAAGGCTTATTTTAAGAAATCAAAAAAATGTTATGTGCGAGGTCTAGTCTAGGAGTTCATTTTTATACCCTTGCAGGGGATTATCATTTTAGTCAGAACGCAGTGAAGGAGACATCTCCGACCCTATAGTGTATATTTTCTTGATCAGCATCAACAGCCAAATCAATCTAGCCATGTCCGTCTGTCTGTTCGTTTCTACGCAGACTAGTCTCTCAGTTTTGAAGCTATTTGAATGAAACTTTGCACATAGTCTTCTCTATGCTTTCACTACTATATATGTCGGAAAGAGCCGGATCGGACGACTATATCATATAGCTACCATAGAAACAATCGGAAAATTTTGAGAAAAAAAATTATACTGAGCCAATTTTCAACGTATTTTCATAGAATTTAAGATATGGCCATTTTGGATTATTCTTGAATTTCTTTTTTAGTTTTATCAAAATCGGACTATATCATATAGCTACCAAGGGAATATATATATCAATTAATTTATTTTGATGTTGCGCAACATTTAGATTTTTCACTGTCATCATGTTTCGCTCAACATTTATATTATTTAAGAACACGCGAAAGCGAAAGAACCGCAATCCTAAAATATACAAAATTTTAGATACTAACTGCAAGGGTAATTAAGCTTCGGCTTGCCGAAGTTAGCTTTCTTTCTTGTTTAGTGTTATTGTTAACGTAAAGTTAGCAGAAAAGGCTTTCTTTTAAATGCAAGTCTATATTCTAGGCACTTTGAGTCTGTGGCATTCATAGATCACTAGCTCGGTTTACTAATATTGTGTGTGTCATTATCATAAATCCAATGATTGTGCGATACTGTCTTTATCCTTTGTTATCCCCAGTTATGTGCTGGGGAAATACTGTTGTCGGGAATTATTCGATTCCTTATGAAATCACGCTGCGCACGCAGGTGGGACTGCAGAAGGGCAGGTCCTGCTTAACGCAGAATCGACCACCAATCAGCGACTTGGAGCACCCGACACCTGCGCAAACGAAGCACTGTCCGTGCCAGTGGATCTCGCCCCAGGCCACGCCCTGATCCGCCGGCCCTATAGCCTGGCGACAGCGCTGGCACGCGACCGCAAAGAAGCGATCGTAGCACTGCAGGCACAGCGGCATGTTGGAGTTCTCATCGGGAACGTACTGCTGGCCGGCCAGCGGCTCATCGCACTGGTAGCAGCAAAAGTGCTTGATGTGGAAGGTGGCACCCTCCGCGGCGGTGTACTCCTTGGTGAAGATCAGCTCGTCGCAGGCGCGGCAGCGTGGAATCTTTAGCTTGATGGCCAAGTCGCGTCCGCAGTAGACCTGACCCTGGTGAAAGAAGTAGACCAAGTCGGCCAGCAGCTCGCGACACGTCTGGCACTTAAAGCAGCCCGGATGCCAGGCAATCTCCTTGCCGGCGCGATCCGCCTTGACGGCCACCTCGCCATAGGCAATAGGTTCGTCGCAGTCGCGGCACAAGATGATGGGTTGGGGGTCTGAAAATATAGATATTGGTTATATATTTAAAGTGTTGATGATGCAATTCCATCTGGCGAAGGTGTCAAAATCCACAAAACATGCGCAACGAGGCGACATACAAACAAATAATGCAAATAAACCAAAAATGCCATCATCCCGAACTCACCTTTTCCAGCAGCGGCCTCTTCCCCCTGCAGACGCAGCTGCTGGAACTGCTCCGGCATGCCATAGCAACCGGGGTACATGTTCATGTCTTCAATGCCGGGAATGCTGGCGAATCTGCCCGGGTTGGCGCTCAAATCCTCACTGGTGTAGCCTGGCGTCGAGGGCTTCGAGTGGAAACCGGAATCGCTGCTCTGGGACGTTGGCAAGTCGCCGAGAGTGGGTTTCGGGTAGGAAATATCCCTGCTGCCATTGGCCATGTCAGCAAAGACCTTGTCGATATCCTCCAGCAATTGATTATCGTCCAGCAGCCAGTCGTGCACTTGCTTCAACGGCTGCAGCAGCTGGCATTGGTCGTGAGCGATGCCCTTGTCCTGCAGCGAGCGGAAGAGCCGGTCGTAGTACGGAGCATTGGAAACGGCCGACTGTAACATGTTCCTGTCCAGTCCCACGGACTGCAGTTGAGCCTTGGTGGCCGACGGCAGGCCTTTGAGTTCCGCGAGACTCGCCACCGCAGCTGGAATATTGGAAATAACTACCGCGGACGGAGCACGCCCGGATCGCGCCTCCTGCAGCGCCTGCTTCAACGGCTCTGCCTGGAGGATCTGCGCAAATACCGGATCGCGATCGTAGTCCGTGTTGGCGGGCAGTCCGCAATCGTACACAACCGTGGAGACGCCGCCGAACTTAACTCGCCGCATGGGCGTGTCCTGGCGCATCTGGGCTCCAAATCTGGCCTGCACTGGGTTCTTCAGCGGCAGCGGTGAGTTAAAGGGCGTGCCCGGTGCGGATTTCATGGGCGTCATTTGCTGCTGCTGCTGCGGGGGACAGATAGCGTTGATGTCCGCCCGGAACTGCGGATTGTTGGTATACTCCTTGCGGAACTCGGCGATGGGTCCCAGCTTGGGATCCCGGGAGATGTTGAGGTTCTTTTCCTTTTTAGTAAAGGGTTTTTACAGAGAATTTCCTCTTTTGTATAGAAACTTGCTTACCTGCAGCACTCCCAGCACCTTGTCATAGATCACTCCATGGCTTACGAGGCTTTGCAACGCCGGCTTGCTAATCCCCAGCAGCTTCTCTTTGGTGTGTGCCCGCAGAGCTCCGCCACTCTCCTCGAACTGAGCTGTGGAGTCGGACAGGGGCTCGGAGAAGGCCACCAACAGCCTGGGCTGGGCACTGGCCGGACTGGCCAAGGCCTGCGCCACCTTGGGATTGGCCAACAGTTCGTTCAGAGTGGCATCAGCTACGGGCGATAGCCCCAGAGAATGCCAGGACTTGGCCGCTTCCTGGGGCGCTACTGCAGCAACTGCAGCCACATGCTCCACCTGAGCATGATTGAGGCGGTTGCCCAGGCGCACCACCACGCCCTGGCCGACGCACTGCTCCCGCAGCCGCTGCACATACTGCTGCAGCTGGCGGGCCTCCGTTTCCGTCAGCCCATCGCACAAAGCAGCATCCAGATCGTGCGGCGGCACCTGAAACTCCAGCTGCTGTTTCCGCTTGATGGCTGCATCGCTGCCAGCCACTGGTATTTGGGCAGTGCCAAGCATCTCCATATAGTCGGTGACCACGTCGGGGGCGGCGTTCGGCGGCACCCACTCCACTTGGACTGGCTGGCTGGCCAGCGCCTTGATTTTGATGTCTACAACGAGAGAGATTTGCTTATGGAGACCTGCACAGATAAATAAACTACTCACAAGCTGGCTTAGCTCTTATCTGGCCCAGAATCTCGAACTGTGCCCAGCCGGTGGCGTCATCGTCCTCCGGACACGCATGCTGGTTCTTCCGGCACTTGCAGTTGCGACACACCTTGCGCCAAAAGTGCAGATCGAGGCCAGGACACTTGTCCTTGCACTCCAAGCAGGGAGCACCGGCTCCCGACTCGTGGCCCAGCTTCGAGCGTTTCAGCTGCTCGCGTCGGCTCTCCAGCTTTGATAGCCATTCAGGGGCCTTGGGCGTCTCCACGCAGGAGTTGGGGCTCTGGGCGGCAGACATCTCTTGGTAAATTGGGCGTTGGCATGGAAAAACTAGAAATCGGAAACTAAACTCCGGATTAAACTGACTCTTTGTCTGATTTCGGTTTTGTTATTTTTACTTTTTTTAGCTCTGTCCCAAACGGCGCTTATAACTGGAATCAGCTGAAGTTCACATGCCAAGGTGCAGTTTGTGCAACATTTGAAATACCTTATTCCAACAAAGTTGCCACTGCGCGTCTTGGAGCGGTATTTGTGGTTTAGTCTCTTTTTTCTTAATATACCAGAAAATACTGAACACAACTCTGACACTTATCGATAAACAAATTTCTTATTGGATATATTTAACGAAATGATCGTATTGGATTTTGAGGATAACTGGCCGCGTTCAGGATCACAAACAAACTGGTTTGCATAGATATGCAAGTTCTTAAAAATGTAACAAAAAATATGGAAAATTTGTGATTTTATTACAAAAAGTATTAAAAGTTTAAATAAAATAAGAACAATTGTTAAATTTTTTTGTTTAACATCGATGTCTAAATCATCGATGTTTTTCGCCAAAAACATCGAAAACATCGATGTCCACCAACATCGATGTCTCTCCACCTCTAAACTGGTCGCCAATTTTATTTGTGCAGGATAACAATATTAAAAGCTGCACAACAAATGAATCATGAATAGTATATATAAATTTATTTTTGGGAGTTTCTCCCAAGGTAAAAAGTGTTCGCAACAGCTTAAGAAATCAGTGATTAAATGTTTCTGCCGAATCTTCACTGTACCACCACCCGCCTAAGATTGGTATTTTCCGCAAGCTGCTTTCTTAGCCTTCCGTGGCCCGGTCACACAGTTCGGTATTGTTTTTTTTTTGCGAATTGCAGTTTTTTCGCAACATTTTAAATTTAAAGCAATAATCGAAAAGGCCAATTAACAGTGGTAATTATCGGGGCCTTCCCATGCACAGTGATCTTGCGTGTGAAAACAGTGAAATTCCAAGTGCTCGCAAAACGGTAGAAGCAACAGAAAGCCTTCGATGCATTCGCAAATACAGAAAAAAAATTAGGTTGAAAACTGCGTCCCACTGAAAAGTGAAAGTGCAGCGCGGTCCGCAGGGGCTCTGAAGCGGGGGAGCGCGGGCACCAGTTGGACACACACAGAGAAGGCAGAAAATGCCAAAACAGCGCTTTATTCCAGAATTCTAGTGGAAAAACATAGTTTTTTACCGGTTCTGTTTACCATAAGCGTTGTTTTCTTGTGCTTGTATTTGCCTAAAGGCAACAATTTGATATTCGTTGAATTTAGTTGGTGGTTGTTTTGCCCAATGGCTGTGTGTGTGTGTGTTCTGTGTGAGTGTGTATGTGAAAGCGTTGCCCAAGGGTAGCCGCCTAATTGATTTCGATAAATAACTGCATTTAATTAAAAAGACAAAAGGAAATCTAAGAAACTTAGTCCTAAAAGAGAGTCAAAATAGAGCTTCTAATAGTTTCTAAAGAAAATTATATGTCTCGCCTTAAGATTGCAGTTTTCGCATATGTATACGTATATGATTTTTTTGTCCTTCACCTTAAATCAGCCATGATATCCTGCATATATGTATGTTAACCCCATAATACTGAAAAAATAAACAATCCCGTTAAAAATGTTTTCAAATTAAAACCATAAATAACTCCGTTAATATTAAGATAACAGACAGTTAAAGATAGTTTTTCCCTCAGTAACAAAATGGTTTTCCCAAAGCAGATCGTTGCTCCGGATTGACGGGCGAAAGAAAAACAATGACCGAAAAGTACGACGGCAATGGTGACTTTTCCGCCTTCAACGACGACGACAACGAGTTTGGCGGTAAACCGCGCAAGTCCGCCGGCTCTAGTGGAGCGCCCGGCGGGGCCCACAATGGCGATAGCTCCGCCCACGATCACGGTCACCATGGCACAGATTCCGGCGGCAGTGTGCAGATCAACGAGAAGGCCAACGAGTACATACGCGACTGTATGGCGGAGCGGAACCGCATGGACAGGAAGTTTCCCATTGCCGAGAAGCTGTTGGAGGGCGGTAGGTGAAGTGATCCTTTATATCTTACGTATTTCTAATCCTAATTTCATTGTAGAGATCGAAAAGGTCCAGACCACAGGCAGGATTCCCAGTCGGGAGCAAAAGTACGCTGATATTTATAGGGAGAAACCACTGCGAATCTCACAGCGTGTCCTGGTGCCAATAAGGGAACACCCCAAGGTAAATATCACCCCTTTTTTCAGTTAATTATTTAGAAATTTTGCATAAAACTTGTCTGTTTCCAGTTCAATTTTGTGGGCAAGCTGCTGGGACCGAAGGGCAACTCCTTGCGCCGCCTGCAGGAGGAGACGCTTTGCAAGATGACCGTCCTGGGCCGCAACTCCATGCGCGATCGCGTCAAGGAGGAGGAGCTGCGCAGCTCCAAGGATCCCAAGTACGCGCACCTCAACAGCGACCTGCACGTGGAGATTTCCACTATAGCGCCGCCCGCCGAGGCCTATGCCAGAATTGCCTATGCCATGGCCGAGCTAAGGAAGTATCTGATCCCAGACAGCAACGACATCATCCGGCAGGAGCAGCTGCGCGAACTCATGGACAGTACTAGCCTGAATGACAACGACACCGGCAAGGGTGGCGGCTACAAGAAGAACTCCCACATGCAGGGCGGCGGCGGCGCGGGCAACAATGCCATGGGTGGCTCCATTAATCCCATTGGAGGAGCTAAAAACGCAGTGCATCATAGTTATAGGTAATGGAGTGGTTCTTAGCGGTTCCATAACCTTCTTTATTCAATTTGCTGTCGCTCTTTTAGGGGTCCGCAGCAGCAGTCGTCCTTCAGCAAAAATGTGCTTGCTCCCAAGCAGAAGGTGATGTCCATACTGGAAAAGGCCAGGACTGCCATGGATGAAACGTACGGGTGGGTTTTCGGTATGAATATCTAAACCTGGTTCACTCGCTAATATCTACATTTCCTTAAAGTCGCGGCTATGACGACGGCATCGGCTATGATCCGCACCAATCGTACGACAGCTACTCCTACGGGAGTCACGGCCACGTGCCCCACGGGCCGCCAGCAAACATTTTGGGCGGTGTGGGCGGCATTAGCGGCGGCGGCGGACGAGGAGGACATTACGACAGCTCGGAGTACGAGCCGGATTATGGAAGGCGGGACTATTATCAGCATTCCCCGGGCTATTCAGGTGAGCTGGCTGTAGGTCACTCGCTTTATGGATTTACTTGAAAGAAAATACTTCCAGCTGGCGGCGGTGGAGGCCTGGGCCCTGGGGCCGGCGGCGGTGGTGGAGGCGGCTCTCAAAACAACGCCATCGGCGGCTCTGGTCTCAGTTCGAATCACAATCGCAGCCATGTTAACAGGTGAAACTGGCTGGGTCCAAGTAGCAGCAGCAGTGCCAGCGGAGGTCGTGCCACCACCCACAATCTGACCATGAAATCCCAAACCAATAGCAGCCACAACAACCATTTTACGCCCAGCCTCCACGGGCCAAGTGAGTGCCACATTGGCAAGAGCATCAATCCCAACAACTACTACTTCAACGGCAATGGCAAGGTGAGTTATATCTGTCATAGGGACAGGGACTTGTGCTGATGCATCGCATTAATTGACAGCCACAACACCAACGGTCGCTAGCAAATCTCCCACCGCAGCTATCAGCCCGCAACAGCAGCTGCAGCAGCAGCAGTAACAATAACCCCAACATTCTCAACAATAATTGCAACAGCAGTAACAACTTTCATAAAGTCACCAACGCAGGTGACACGAAGAACTTCAACGACGCCTCATTCCTAACCGCGTATCAGCATCATTCACTGAGCCCCATGGCGGCGGGGCCAAAGAGTGCCAACAACAACAGCAGCAGCATAAACAACAATCATCACAACACACCACTAGGCAGTAAAAACTATAACAACACAACAACAACCACCACAACCGCTACAGTGCCCAATATGCTATTAGTAAGGTATTGAAATCAGCATGCAACTCCACTCTACTCCTTGGTCCTTGCACACACACACACACACTACCCACAACCCGCAACCTGCAACAAGTCAAATCTTTGCAAATCAATAATTGAGACTGAACACGCCTAGAGGGATATTTATTCGCCAAATCGGATATTATGAATCCCTCACTCGCTTTTTAACCAATACTCCGCTTAGCAACCTCAGCTCTCCATTATTGATTTGCATTGAGCCAGAAATCCAGTGTCATCCAAAGACAACTTCAGATCTCTCTAAATCCAAATTAACATTCTCTTACAGACCTGCTAACAATCCTTCTTCGCTGCACATTGGCACATTTCCGTTCTTGCCAGTGCAGTTTTTCTGAGTCCAAGAACCACAACATCTCAACATCACTTTGTACACTCGATTCATAAGATTAGCGGAGGCGTGGGAGCAAGGAGGAGGAGTATTTACAAATGGACAAAATGAACTTTACGATATATACATACTATACAGAACATAACAGATATATTTATACATATATTTTTGCGTGCGATGAGGCTGGAACATAGACAAGTCGAAACCTTACTTTGGCGTTGGCTATTAAACATACATACATACACAACACACACCCACACACACACTCGAACTGTGTCCGGTTTTTTACTCTCTATTTACAAGACATCTTTAAGATATATTAAAAAAAAAAAGAAAAAAGAGCCAGAACGATTGGTGGGAACGATCTGGGATTGGATCCCAGGGAGGCGAGCAAACCAACTGATTAAGCAAGACAAAGCTATATACATATGTATAGGGACAGCAGGGGCAGCAGCAGCAGACAAAATCTATGAGATTAATTAACTTAATAGAATATAATAACAATACAAATAATAATACTAATAATTAATACAGAGGGCACATTTAAACCATAATTTTATTTATATATGCATATATTTGGCAACAAAACTAACGATACAGATAAAGAATATATATATACATATATATATATATATATACAATTACAAATTCTAATATTTACAAAATTAAACGGAGACACGAACAGAATAAACATTAAAATACCTTAAAAATTAAAACGAATAATCGAGCATTCAGCATAAATATATCTACAAGAAATATAACTAAACAGTGAAATACGAAATATATACAAAGTTTATTGTGAATCAATGTCCCATAACTGGGCAGTGCTGCAAATGATTACTTTATTAAACAAACAAAACAAAACAACAAAAAAGAAAACAAGAAGAATCGCCAGATACGAAAACAATAACAGATTAACGAGAATACTTAAAGGATAACAGGCAGAATACTCGATTTACTTATAAAGTTAAACAACTTAAAGCAAAAGCGTAACTCCAACTAAAAATTTAATTAAATTACCAAATAATTCTATGTACTTAACCCCATTTAATCCAGAATAATATAACTACAACTACCAGAAATTAAAAGAAAAACCATGTAACCTTGTAATCAAGCTTCAAGTTTTACGTTTCCTGTTTGATTAATTAACTAACAAAATACCAATTAATTTGTAAAATAAGCTTAATGGGAAATCTCCTCTGTAGAGCTTAAGTAGAACCAAGAAAGAGTGCCAAATGTATGTAGGAAGGTGATCGATCGTCGGAGCGAAGATCCTGAAATAACTAATTGAAACGCCAATTTATAGATATTATATAATTATTCGTTTTTTTTTCATTGACATTTTACCTTATTTGATGATCGACTTTTGACTCTAATAAAACGCAGCAAAATAAATACTATTTTGCGCGAAGAATAAACAATATCTTGTCCAAACAAAATGAAACATTTACTTACAATGTGAAACGTTAAATTGTTGAAAACAATTAAAATCTAGTTTTTAAAGGAATATCAAATAAAATACAAATAATACAAATACAAACGAAAAAAGAAGGGAAATTACAACCATTTATTACGAAAAATTATTGTTGTTAAAAATTATACAGAATAAATAACTAATAAACGGAAATACCATAATATATGACAACAAAATGCTACTTTAGGGGCGTTCTAATGGTCCCCCAACAAATATTTATAACTTATGATAACAAGTTAATGAAATAACCGAAACAACAACAACAACAAAGCCCCCGCCCTAACAACAATAAAAATATATATACACTTATATTATATACATACCTACGAGAAAGGATTTAAAAGAATTCATAATATACGACGATTGAGTTATTCTCATTAATTACTATATGTAAAATCAAATAACACAAGTAATAAACAAATGAATAAACAAAAATAAATATATTTAAAATGTATTGAAAATCAAATTTCAAACAATGTTTTTGTTGATTACTAGAGGCGGAAACCACCCCTTTTTCATGGGCTTGCAGATGGTGACATTTTCCACCCTATAAATCTGTCTGATCTATCTCTGGCAGCATCAACAACCTAGTCGATTTAGACATGTCAAAGGGTTGGAGTTGTATAGGGTTGTATAGGTTCTTAAAAATAATTTCGGAAGGTGACTCGTTTCTGTAATTTTAATTACAATAACTCCAGTGCGTAACAGTTATTTTTGGGACTGCCTGAAATGAAATTTATACAAGTTTGTATACGATGGCATTTTGATCATGAAAATCGAGCATAACTAAGCCAAAAATTTATTATTTTCAATTCGGAAAGCTTTTCTGTGCTAGTTTTTGTTAGGCTAATAAATCTGCATTTGAAATTTTAAAATTTAATATTTTTAATTTTTTCTTGAATTTTTTACAATTTTAATTATGTAAAATTTTTTATGAAAAATTTATAATTTTTTTTTTTTTGTCTGATAGGGCTAGATCGGCTCGGCTGTCCATGCTGATCAAGAATATATATCATTTATAGGGTCGGAAATGACTCCTTCACATTGTTCTGTGCTTCTGACTGATATTATAATACCCC
>JAEIHY010018913.1:0-12063 GCA_018904565.1 Drosophila tsacasi
AAAAAAAACTAGAGAAAAAATCTATTTTTCGGCTGCCACTGAAACTGAAACAAAACAAATTGCGCATATTCCAGGACATCTAATGTCAATGATGTTAATTGGATTTCCTAATTAAGTTGAAAAGCGTTACTTCCCCTCACCCCGTTACGCTAAAAGCTTAAATAAATAAATGCCTTCAAGGAAGTCGTTTAACTTGAAATCCTAACGAGAGCTTGACGGATTCAATGCCCATAAATTACAAACTCTAATTAAAAGCCAAACCCAGCGCAGCCATGTCAAACGGAAAAGCCATTGAAGAATTGAATTTTCCCCATTTTCCATTTACCAGAAAAATACATCGCGATGCCGTACAAATGAGCACAATATTATATATGAATAGGATAACTTATACAATATACAAATAATTCATACAATTTTGCCTGTGAAACGGCATTCAGGGAATTCTATTAAATCTGTGGAAATATGTTAAAAGTGAAGCTATAATAATTGCATTTAACATTGGGCAAACAAATGTAAATAGAACGTCAGGCTACGAACCAATGAAGCGGCAAATAAATAAATAAATAAAATTAAGTGATCCATAAATACAATTAGCAGAAAATAAGGCAGAGGAATTTTCATTAGCTAAATACGAAAAATGAAAGCCAAATATTCGACACTAGGAGCTCATATTTTATTATTAAAGCTTCATGTTATATATATATTGATTCAGAGATTTAATTGGAATTCCCCGAATGCCAAGCTTTTACGTTTTACTTTTGTGAATTTGTAATATAATATATTTAAAAAACTTTTTAATTCATTATTTATTTATTAAATATTTATTTCCTTCTTTTTAATGGTTACTTTTTAAAATTGTACTATGATTAATACCTAATATAATTTTACTAAAAATCTTTGCTCTCTATTCTAGAAGAGCAGATTTTCGTTGTTTCTCTTATGATAACTTTTTGAGAGAGAACAAATTTCAAGGTTTCCGTATACCAGAGTTATAAAGGAAGTCTCTCTCTCTCTCTCTCTCTGTCTTTCTCTCTCTCGCTCCCTCTGTCTTTCTCTATCTCTCTGCTTTTTTGGGAAAGATAGTGATTAAGAAAGCTAGTTTATAAAAAGAGTGAAAACTGCTCTCCACCTTTAAATTGAGAGAGCAATAGAAAAAGTTGAACTAAAAAGTTTTAAGCTCTCCCTAAGAGTACAGTTAAAAAGAAATTCTCTCTCTTTTAATTCTTTTGGAGAAAAACAAAGTATTGAGAGAGCTAGATCACAAAAAGAGCGAAAATTGCTTTCCACCTTTAAATTGAGAGAGAATTAAAAAAATTAGAGGTTCGGAGAGCATCCAGTATTCTGCGGACTTTGTGAGCTGGACTTAAGGTGCTTAAGGTTCAGAAAATACAATATATATACCATGTACTGTACCATTCGCCAGGTTAATTGGCAAGTTCAAATATTTGTAATATTTAATAAAGGCTTTCTCGTTTCTTTGACATTTTAATATCAAAAAACCAATTTTAAAATACGTATGATAACATTTAAGATACGTTTTACTTTTCAATGGGAAGATATTTGCAGGATGTTATTCCGTTGAAGGACATATAGTTTCATGTTACTTTCCCAAGTCCTTGAGAACCCAATTTCAGTAACATTTTTGTTTAGTTTTCTTTTCTTTTCTCATTTGCCTATTGGTCGTCTCCCCTAATTTATCTGTCTCTAATTTTATTTATTAATTGTTTTGTGTGGTGTGGTTTTTGGTTTTGTTTTATTTTTTCCCTTTCGACCGATCACGCACACAAAAGAGATGTTGGCATTGGCATTTAGCCGATGCCACGCCCCGAAATTATTTCTCACCTGCGTTCTCACCTCTAACCGAATTAACATACTCATTGCCGACACACAGTTTATGAGCTTTGCAGGGACACGCATACACACACATAGGGAGGACTCTTACACACACATGTGCAGCGAAAGGAAATTGGTGGAAATTATCGAGTTTCCTATACAAAACGCGTCCAGCACGCAAAAACGTAACGTAACGAAAGCGAAAGGGAAACGAACTAGGAGAGAATGAAACAAGCGACGAAAATTGGTAACGACCGCTGAGGAGAACAAAAAAATAAAATAAAATCCAAACCTAGGGTTTGGGTTTCCTGAAGTTGTGGAGTTAACGATAACGATTAGGCTCAAATGTGTGTGTGTGCGGTTTTCCCTTCAACTTTGCCTTTGCCTTGGTTTCCGTTTCCGCTCGCCGTTCACCGTTCGCCGTTCTCCATTCGCCCCTTGTTGTTGCCTAATAAATTTAGCGTAATTCACATTACATTAAGGTTACGTTTTCTTTTCATTTGCTACCCCGGAAACCTCTCGCTGTCGCCCTGATTGCCCCCGTTTGCCGAGTGCAGGAAATATATAATGAAGTGTTCGCTTTGTTGAGGCTTAATTAGGCGGATAAGTAATATTTTTGCCTGGCCAGGAATTTCTAGCACAAGGCACGGAAAAAATAAAAATTATAAAAATAAGAATAATAAATACATAAATGCATAAATCACTTAAGAAAAAAGAAATAATAAAAAATTAGTGAATCAATTAAGAAAATGATTAACAAAATTAAAATCTTTTTCGATTGATTAAATAAGTTTATTCGATAAATGTGAAAATAATGGAGTCTGCTGGAGTGTCAGATATTATCGAAACGGTCTCGATATTTGCCGCCCAAGTCTTAGCAGAAATTTTACCGTTGCCATTAATCGATATTCTCGATAAATAAATGTGAAGATAATCAAGTCAAAGCATAAATTTTAACATTACAATAAATCGATATTCTCTTTGATAAATAAGACTATTGTAATCGGAAAAAGAGACAACATAATGAATTTACATTTTACCAGGTATTTTTCTAATAATATCGATATTTTTATATTAAGTGCGATATTTACTAATTCTATATTTGATAAGTTACGATATTATTGATAAGATTTTAACAGAATATCTAACTTTCCCTCTGAGTGTACATTTTTTTATTTACTATATTTTATTCTTAAATTTATATTTCATAGTACTATTTAATTTAATACAATTTAATAGTCTTTTTTTATCTCGGTGTATTTAATGTGTGTGTGTGTGTATGTTTGGGACCTAAAAACTTTGAATTACACAATTAGTTCACCCTGAGTGCACAATTCGGTCAGTTCGGGCCTTCTGCTGATAATTATCATAATTATTTCTTGGTTAGTTTTTCGGCTTTCATCGCTAATCATATCGGTTCCATTGGCTCCGCTCCCAGATCTGCCTAGCGGATATGGCACATATATATCCAAAAGCTGTGATATATGGCAAGATGGGGCTGCTGGAGCGTGCCAAAGCGGCGCATTCATTTAATATATGTAAAAAATGATAACTCGACAATGACAAGGAAAATTCTTCTTCAGAGTCCTCCAAGAAGGCGCCTCCAATAGATATACTATATATGTATATATATGGCTAATGTCAATGGGCGGGGCGTGTCACTGGGCCGATATAAAGCCATATCTATATATATTTATATATATATATATATGGTGGGGTAGGTGTTAGCCTGGGCTTTGCATGTTGCAGGTTCTTATGATCGAAAATCAATATATCTAACCCTATTGTTACCACATACAGACACACACACCGCCGCACACCTTGGAAATGCGAAAAGACAAACGCAAGAACGTTGAGGTGACTCAAGTGGGAAACGCTACTACAAAACAAAAAAAAAAAAAGGAAACAACAAAAAATAATAATGCCAAAGAAAAGTCGTCGTCGAATTGAAAATTGCCCCAATTGTTTACCTTCGACTTGTGCGCCAAAGTTGACACATTTAGCGACTGCATGATGAAACGAGAACGACAACTAACATATTAAAAATGAAAAACGAGTAGAGAGTCAGCCGAAAAAGGCAACAGAAAGTCAAATATTTGCCAAAGCAAAAGGTAAATATGATGGCTTAAAGGTAAAAAACAATAGCAGGTAAGTAGGTAACTAGAAAGACATTGCGGACATTGCTGACATTTTGCACAGAGAAATTGCAGACGTTTACCTAATTTTACGTATGTTTAATATAAATAAATGTACAAATATGTTAAGTTTTACAAACTAAATAAGTTTCTGCTTTAATTTACCGAACAATAGATTTAAATATATATTTTTAGCTAATTTATAGTAAATACAGCAGTAACCTGTCTAATTTGTATAGCCCAGAAACTTATAATGTATTTTCTGTTCAATAAGTTATCGAAATTATCCTAAAATGTTCCATATGATATATCGAAAAAAATGTTAAGCTTATCGAAAAGATCAAGAATTTTAAATATCGATAAATATCACATTTAAGGGTAATACATTGATACTATTGCGAAATGTATTATAAATGTTATTTAATTTATTTGTCTTTTGGTTTAAATACACCAAACAAAATCTTGTCTTAATTGCACCATTTAAAAAATATGGATTTATCGTCTGTTGCTTATCGTTACAGTATCGATACACAGAACACTTTCTGTCCGCCCTAAATCACACTATATTCGCCCTGTGTATCTAGAAGGGTGGCGGCATGAAAGGCTAACCAAATAATTAATAAACAAACGATACCAAATAGACACAGACCCAGTTGGTTTGGCCTTGACTCGAATGTTTTCACTTTTGGATGAGCCGCGCCAAAGGCTCATTCTGGTTACCACGGAGTGGGCCGAGTGGCTTTTCCCCAACCGAGAGCCAGGCTAGGGCTAGGGCTAGCGCTGAAGGTTAGACCGCGTAAGGGTCGCATGCTCGCTCAATTATCCAGTGGGAAATACAGAAATGCCGACATACCGAGCTACCGAGCTACAGAAACTAAAATGCAAATAGCAGGCGGACCTTCGGCCGAACAAAGGTTCAAAGGGGCAGTCAAGAGCACTTTGGTTTCATTTACAATGATTTCCTTCCACCATAATGACAAATGACGAAACTACAACACACAGCAGGGAGAGTAACGAAGCTCGATTTGATTCGATTGAAGTTCAATTTGTTGTTGTTGATTTTGCCTTCTGCTTTCTGTCGTTGATTCTCCATATTTTTTGTTTTTTATTCCACATTGAAAAGGGCCAGGACACGTGCTCGTCACCACCCGTCATCCTGGTGGGTAAAACAATAACAAATAACAAAACTTTCAATTGACGCCGGCGCCGCGCACATGTGCCAAAGGTTGAAAAAAAAAGAAATATATGTATTTATATATATATATATTTAACAGGAGCCAAACCAAAAGGGACAGCCATCCCGGAGACACGTGTCACTCCACGTTTATATTTATGTGAACCTAATCCCCTCACAGAGAAAAATAATCCGCCAGTCAGGGAAGCGCATATTTGGATATCGAGAATGGGGAAAACTTGAAGCTATTCAGTTCATTAATCCAATTCCATTTTTTTTTGCTAGAACAATTTTTATAATACATTTAAAAGGCAGATTGAAGATTTCAAATATAAAGAAATTTATCGCAATCACATTAGGAATGTTTATCAAGAAGAAAAGTTCGATATTTCGATAATATCACAAAATTTCGATGCATAAAATTTGTAAAAATCAAAATATATCGCATTTAAAGTCAAAATATGGTTATTTTTGGAGGAACATAAGAAATAATCTGGAAGAAATGTAATTAAATTTAATTGCGTCTTTTTGCAATTAACTTGGTTCGATATACCATATTATATAGAAGGAAATATCGATACAACGTTAAAATATCGAAACAGTATTAAATTATAGAATAGATCTTTATCAATATTTTTCTGCCATTCGTGGATCTTAGAAAAATAAAACCAATTCAAGTAGTTTCTTCTTGACTTTAGATCACAAATTTGTGCGCTTTGTAAATATAATATAAATCAGATCAGTTTTTTCTTTTGTTTTATGGCCAAGTCCAAAATGAAATTCGTTAATTGAAAATTCCCCGCAATTGGGCTGGCTTTTTTCCATCTCTTTTTTTTTTTTTTTTTTGTTTTTCTTTTTGTTTTCCACCTTCAATTGCTCGGCACACGCGGCGGCAGAGGGAAAACAACTAACATAAAGGCGGCAAAAAGAGACGTACGTAAACCCTCGGCCAAATCCCATTTGAAGTGAGTTTAAGGTCTTAGGGCCGGCCAAGCCTGATTGAGTAACTTAATAATTCAGAATTGTTTTCAGTCTCGGCCTCGTGGGGATTTGCATCTTTTAAAAGCCGACAGCGTGGACCCATGCGGCGTATGCGTTATCTCTGGTCTGCTGCTGCCGTTCATAACGGGGAAATGAGCAGCCCGGAATCTTGGTACCGTTGCCGTTGGCTAATAATAACAACCATAACAGACCAGCAGCCAGCAGCCAACAACACGTCAATGAAATGCGAACGCTGCCAAAGACAGAGGCAACATGACGTATACGCAATATACCACATCCGCCCCGTTGGCCATTTATTAATTCCTTGCAGGCTGTTATTACCATGTTCAAGCGGAAGATTCCTTCGGTTCGAACCAGGATTTAGTTAAATCATTTGTAGATATTGATTTAGAAAGTGTCTTTGCGATTGAAGCCTAGTTATAATAATCTGACCAAAACTAATCCATTTCTGACATAACTACAAGGACAGAAGAAAAGGAAATTTAGGGGTTTCCCTTGACTTTGTTTTATTGTACATATTTTTTGGAGTTTTTCACGTTTCGTTGCTCATTTTGTTAACTGCTTTTCATTTGTGTCTCTTTTTTTCTACCTTTTTTTTTGGCGTTTTCCTTTTCTTTTTTTTTTTGTGATGTTTCCGTTTTTGTTTTGTTTTTGTTTTTTTTTTTTTGTATATTTTCTGTTGGCTTGATGCTCTTATCTGCTGGGTGCTTGGACATTGTTGTTCCTGTCGCTTGTTGTTACAGCCACGTCCTTACATAACAGTCACCCCCAAACACCCCTCCTTTCTCCCCCAAAAAAAAAAGAGCACACAGTGGCCTTTGCGGTTTATCAAACGAAGCGAGTTGCATAAGATTGCCAGTGCCAGTGCCAGTAGAAAAAAAAGTGTTGTTACTCCTAGGTTTTCTCTTCTTTTTTCCCTATTTTTTTTTTTTCGAAAACTGTCAGCCGGCTAAAGGATAACACACACACAAACNNNNAAACAAAAAAAAAAAAAAAACAGAGAGAGCGAGTAAGAGAGCGAGCAAAGGAAATGTCAATCAACAAGCCGGAACTGAAACTTAATGCAACCGGCAACTTGGCAATCCAACGGTAAAAAAAAAACCGAAACAACAGAAAACGACAAACACACAAGGAGCAGGAGGAAATACGCCAGGAACAGAGAACAGAGACTTTATATATTTTTTTGGCAGGTGAGATCGGGAGACCACGAGACCAGGTGAGTAGGAAATGTGGCCATGTGCTTGCCCTGCTGGTTAAATGGCTTGACTTGAGCCAGTCTCCAAGGGCTATTCCTAGGATAACTCTCAAGTTGAGTTGTGACCCATCAAGGGGGAACAGGGGGAAAAATAAAGGAAGAATGAATGCCAGTGGGACAAAGGCGGAAAAGCCCGGCCAAGAGAAGGAGGAAAAGCGAAGCAGCAGCACTGGTGCCACAATGTGTCGTAACTTTCGTTGGAATGCACGAGTTCTGACACACCGAGCGAGGGGGGAAGTCTAATTATATTAATATTATCACTCTTACTTTTACTTTCACCTCCATCCTCTCTCTCTCGCATTTCACTTTCACTTTCGAGTGAAATTTACATGAGACGCAGGCCAAGACAACGGCGACAGCAATTTATATCGTCCAATACATACATATACATATATATATATGTATATATATATTGGTCGCTTAATGATGGACTTTACTTCAACTTCAACTTCATCTCGCTTTCATAAAATATTCAAAGCCAAGAAAGAAAAAAACAGAAAAGTTTGAATCACTCTTTGAGCTTCTTCCTGGCTTTCCCCCCCTCCGCCCCTTACTCATTACACACTCACACACATATTGCAATATATGTACTGCGTACGCACATATGCAGGAAAATCATAAATTTTTGGCCTACGCTTCAAAGTTTTTCCGTTTCTTTTACTTCTTTTATGGCTCAAGCAGCGAGCCCGGAGTAGTATGCTATGCTTTTAGCGCGACAGGCAAGAGAGAGAGAGAGAGAGAGAGAGAGAGACAGAGTGAGAGAGGATATTGTGTAAGAACATTTTTGGGATCCTCTATTTTAGGGATGATAAAAAAAATAGGAAATTGATTTTGTTCTCTTCAGAATTATGGTACATTATTAGTTAGTGAGAGGCCTTAGTCTAGTATATTTTTCTTTGAAAATTACAAACAGAGAAAAATATTAGTTACAAAGTATTACACATATTATTTTCCAAATAGGAATAACATAGAATTTCCATATAAAGGTACGGTATTAATAATTGGAGCAATAGTCTATATATTTACATATAAATCATTATTTTGAAATTGAGATATATTTGCTTTAAGTAGATATTTAATGCCAATATTATTTTAAAAATAAACACTTAAATTAATTAAGAAATGTCGGATTATTTTATATTAATATATATTATTTATATTATATATGTATAATATATGTTAATATTTCAACGTTATATGTAATAAATTCAATACACCCAAAATAAACAATATTTTAGAAATATAAAACCATTTTTTTAAAATCTGATAAGTGAAGCCTTAGCAATGATGGTATAAACCAATAAACTTGAACTGGAATTATAAAAAAAAAATTGGGCTTAATTAAGAATTTCAAAGAAGAAGCAAATTTGATATGAAATGTTATTTTTTGGGGTACATTTAATAATAAGCTTGTTTTCTTTTATTTGTTGTTTCTTTCTCCTCCCAAAACAACGCGAATTCTTAAGTCTCTTTACTGTCTTCCCCTCTGACTTCCCTTCTCTCTTCTCCGCTCGCTCTTGTTTGCGCTACTTTCGCGAACATCTTCATGGAAAGCGCGTTGAGATATTTATCTATGGATGGGAAATATTGTGATATATTACTTTCGCCATTGTTCGGCTTTTTTTCACAGCTCCTTCGCGGCGCTTTTCTCCTTGTCTCCCACTTTAAGAGTCTTTTTTGTATGTGTGCTTGTGTGTATGCGCGACTTTCGTGTTGGCCTTTTTTTATTTTCTTACTTTTTATACTTATTTTGCCTTTACTTCTTTTTGACTTGAGGCGATGCTGCGAAGTCGGCAGCGACGCGAGCAGTGCTACTCCTGTTACTGTGGTCTACTGTTATTTCAGTTGTTGGTGTTGTTGTTGTTGCGAACCCTTTTCTTCTCTGTTTCCGTTACTGTTACTGTTTTCTTCTTTTTACTTTCTTTCACCTCAATTAAATCATATTTTATTCACCTTATTTCGCTTGCTGCTGCTGTTGTTGTTGCGGCTGCTTCTCCTCCTCCTTCGTCGTCTTCTTTTTCTTCGTCTTGGGTTTGGTTTGTCAGTTATCCCGTTATCGCATTGTTTCGGCTTTCATTTTCAATGTTTGTTCTCTTCCACTCGGTGCGTGTGTATGATGTGTGAGCTGTGTGATGTTTAAGTGTGTGTGTGAGTGTGACCGGAATCCGGCAAAAAAAAAAACACAAGGTAAACGTGGTAAATTTACCGCTTTTTCTTTTTATTATTTAATAAATATAATCAGCAACGAAAGGATTTCGAAATAGATATTTCACCGACTCCGGCGGAGCACACAGACACGCACGCACTGGAAAAAAATTGTAGCTCGCTTTTCGGTTGCGGTAAACGTAATTGAACGTGTATCGGTAACGGTAACGCGAATTATAACGGTATAGGGAACTGTATCTGGAACTGGAACGGTGACTGTGACTGTGAATGAAGCGGTGACCGCAGGTGTTATTCTTGTAATTGTTATCGTATCTCTTATTGTTATTGTAATTGCTGTTGCTGTCGCTGTTGCCGTTATTATAATTTTTGCTGCTGCTGTTCATGCCGTGCTGCTTTTTTGTTGCTGTCTGCCGTCGTATATTTTATTAATATATTATTTGCTTCAATTTTGTTGTTTAGATGTTAGGTATGTCAATTGTTGTTATTATTATATTATTATTCTTCGTTGGCGAAGGTTTAGCTCATCGGCGCTCGCTACGTCAGCCATGGGTGTAAACACAATACAGAATACAGACCATAGAGTAACTTATATAGAGGCGCACAATTTGTTCTGTCGAGCACTTTCTCTGCCGACGTCGCGACGCTCGCCAGGTTCGAAGTAAACAGCTGGACTTGATGAACTGTTTGAGGCAACAAAGATAGGACGTGGTTGCCCTTAAAGAAAACTCCTTTGAACTTTCAAAAGATTAAAAGCTTCTAAGCTAATAAAATGAAATTATTATAACCATTATTTTTCAAATACATGTACATTTTGAATATATATAAATATACAATATATTCATATTCCCGAGAAAGTCCTGGACAATGTCCAGATACTGTCCCACTTCAAAGCTCTTCAATGAGATTAACGGGTGGGTCACCCAGAGGCCAATGCGACCATGTGATCAGGCTCCGTTCTTCGTCGAACGTCAAACATGTCTGAAGACAAGTATGATTACCCTAGTTGGATGCAACCACGAGAGCGTGAGAGAATTTTGCCTCTATATAGGTACACACACACACAAACGAAATGAAACGAAACGGACGGAATCTTCCAAAGCGCTGTCGATTCCGATGTCGCTGTCGACGTCGGCTGTAAACGGACCGGGTTCGAAATAACTCGACCACAATGCCAGCGTTGGAGCGGCAGCGAAGGAGGCGGCTGTCAGAGCAGTAGAAGAAGAGAGTTTAGCGAAGAGCGAAACTTACTAACGGTACCAACGACACCAGGCCAGATCTCGCTTTCCCCGGATCCGTTTCCCAGCCACGGTTGATAAATAACCGTAAATTACAGTACAGCCCTCAAATGTAGGCTACAAAAAACAACCCAAGATACGTTCAAAAGAAACAGAAGGGCTAAGCCTTCCCTTAAGGTTATGGAATAAAAGTTGCATGTCAAAACTGTATTTCCTCTTAAAAACTAGTTATTGTTCTATATTTTTTTTTTAATATTTAAAATCGTCGATTGTAGAATACTTAAAGAAAAACTTCAGAGGATTCTCTGGGTTGAGCTGACAAAAAAATAATTTCAAGATCAATACTACGGATTCTTTTGGTTATGCCCGATCATGGATTCGGTTTTGAGAGATTCGACGTATCATGAATCCATTTTTAATATCAAATTAACTGATTTTAACCTTTGCATTATATAAAATTAATTATTTGGTAATTATTATCTCAGAAGAGTCCCCTACAGTAGAGGCTCTGCTGTAACGACATAAAGTGAGCAACTTAGCCCCCCCCCCCCAAAAAAAAAGGGGTGTGGGTGCAATGCTCTTCTTCTTTTACTTATCCACTCTCTTCCTCGTGCTACCGCCTCTTACCGTGGTTTGGTATTTCTTCTTGCGCTTTGGCCCCAGATTTGCCTGTCAAACTGTCTTTATCAGCTGTCGCTGCCGCTACCGCTGCCAGCGTCGCAGTCGGAGGCTGCCGCTTCTGTTGAAGCTGAGGCTGCTGCAATTGCAATTTCGTTTTCGGCCATAATGAATTGGCATTGTCATGTGTGTTTAATTTGGCGGCACATGAAAGGAGCACTAAGGCCTAAGCGGAGGTGTGTAAGAGAGAGCGAGTCGGCGCTCTCTCGCTCTCTCCTCTACTGATTTCCAATCCACTCAACTTTGTTAGGCGCTGTCGCTCTGTCCCTGTCTCTGTCGCTCTGGCTCTCATAATATATGGCCATCTTGCTTGCGCGCACCCACGAATACACACGCACAAGGCAGGAGCACACCCACACATGCAGTTGGAGGCAGCGACAGCGGCAGAGGAAAGAAGAGGAGCCGCTTGAAGCTGCTGCTGCTTCTTCTTCTTCTTTGAACTTTGAGCTTCGCTTAAAGTTTATTCGTTTTTAGTTTCTTGCTCTTCCTTTCATTCTGCTGATAACTAATGGGCATAATGGCTGAATAACACGCAATACGAAAATCAAAATTGAACTTTACAAGTTAATCCTTTTGAGGTTCCTC
>JAEIHY010018914.1:0-25286 GCA_018904565.1 Drosophila tsacasi
AAGCCGTTTTTGGTTTTACGACGAGAGAAGAGGATGCTGTTGATGGTGAGGATGGATTGTGTGGGAATTTAGACAGATAGAGAGAGCGGCTTAAATGTTAAGACTTTCGTAGGGTTTGGGAGTTGTCCCAGTGGGAAGTTGAATGGGGTCTAAAAAAATACATTTTTTATAATCGTGCAAAGTGCAGTTCTAAACCACTTCTCTACGGGGACTTACAGTCAAATGTAACTGATTCCAGAAAATCAAACTCAAGTCTTAATATTCTCACATCGTCTGGCCTTTCTTATTGCTTAATATCTCTATGTATATTGGCCTGTTTACATCCATTCCAGCCACAAGATGCGAGTCATTTTCGGCTGCCCAATTTGGACAACAGCAACAGCAAAAGCAACAGAGTTTTCCGCCCAAGGGGCATCCCCCAAAAACACACACACACACACACTGGCTGTCCCTTTTGCACACAAATCGATGGATACATTTTCGTGGGCAAAGTAAGTATCTGCACACCGTGAGAAATATGCTGAGAAAGCTTGAGTTTATTGCTTATATGAAATTTATTCATATTAAATATATTATTTAAAAATTTTATATGATATATTTACATATAATATTTAATGAAAGATACTTTGTAGGGTTTTAGCTTAACTTCAGCGCAAGAAAGTAGGCAAGACCTTTTTTTAACCAAGTTGCAGTAATTGGTATCACTCTGGTTATAACTTTCCAATATCAAATGTCTACATTATAAATATTTTTCCAGTGTCCCGCTGTTGTTTTGATAACATTTTAGATTCCTGCTTCTGTTTTTGACAGCGGAATCGATAAAGGTAAACATTTCGATGCTTGAACGGAAGGAAAAGAAAACAGGGGAATGTGTGCTGGGCGAAGCAGACACCTGTGGACACCTGTGCACAGGAAGTGGCGAGCTCTAAAAATATTTTGATATCATTCCGTATGAGAGTGTGTCTGTTTTTTTTGTTGTTTTTGTTTTTGCCTCACTTCCATATTTAAATTCCCAGCGTTATTCTTGTGCAACGTCATTAGAGTCACGAAGCCCCCGACGAAGACGAAGAACAGCCGAAAGAGGAAGCCAGAAGCGTAATTGTTATGTGCGTAATGTTTTAACCCATAAAAGGGTTAAAGAGCGCCCGGGCAACCGTTAGAAGTTGTCGGCAAAATAACAGAGGAATCATCATCATGAATGCAATACGCAACGTGAGAAAACTTTTTGGAAAAAAGCTGGACAAAAAAAAAAAGAAAAGAAAAGTATAAGCAAGAAGGCCAAGTCTTTCTTCGGATTATTTAACACAGGTTTAACGTGTCTTTAATCTTTAACTGGGGATCTGAGTGTATGCTTTTATGATTTATGTCATCGTGAGGGGAATTTCGGGTTCAAAAAAATAAAAACAAAAAATAGAGCAGATCCAGAGATAATACTGTTTATGCTTCAGGGTTTTATGGCTGTAGTTTTGCTTCTATGAAAAGCAGGTAAACCTATTAGTATTAAGCTTTGTATAGTTTAAAGCTTCGTTTTTGCAGCATGAGTTAAATATCCATCTAAGCATAATTAATCTCTTAGTCATATTTTACATACTTTCAATATAAAGGCATTATATCCTTAGGTCCATATAAACTTCTTAACCCCCCAAACTCCTTAAGTCCTCACCTCCTAATTGCATTAAGAGTACTTTATTTATTAATCGACCATCAAACGAGGGAAATGACTCATTTTGGGTTGGGTAAATATTTAATATCGTAGCTCTCCTTATGCTCAACCCAAAAATAAATAATAATACAAATGACATAGGGAAGGAAGCCTTAGTCTGATTACTTTACTTCTTATTTTGTATTTTTTTGCTGTCGCAGTTCATCGATTTTCTTCAATTTGACTGCATTAAATATGCCAAGAGATACTCCAAAGACACTCCCGCCGCCGATGATGGCTTTTAACCCCTCGTGTCCCCTTGTCGGGTCGGTTGTTCTTCCATATACGTAAATGTATAATATATATACATATATACTATATGCGCAGTGGCCAAAATAAGCCGGAAAGAGAGGCAATGCAGGCGGAAGCGAGACGGGCATAGAAGCCGAATAAATGACGAAATGGCAAGCCGAGACAGTTAACCCCCCACATTTATCTCCCCCTGACCTTTCACCCCCCAAAAAAGCCCATGACTCGGCGGCGTCCCCTTTCTGCGTTGTAGCCAAAAGTTTGATTGATTCGCATGAATCATGTTCTCAAAGCGGGGACTGTTCCAAAAGGAAGTACAGTCAGACCTGGCTTGTACTACGATGACATGCAAAATCCTGTCGAAATTATTCGATCAAGAATGCAAATTCGGTTATGGGGAATACTTTGCTCTAAAGATATCACCTCCTTTTCATCTACAACAATATTTTTAGTCAGCATAGCTCTCATCGTTTTTTATTTACTTCCAAAGGCCTAATTCATGCCAGTGAAAATGAAGCCCCACTGTACTTCCAATTTTCTTCTGTTCAGGAAAATGACGTCTCTATCTATTTGGGGGGGGTTGCGAATTTCTGATTTTAATCGGACTACTTAACAATGGGACTTTAGTTCAGTTGCACTTTTTATTGTATTTTTTTTTTCTTGGCCATTTCCCTCCCTCGATTTCCTGGGGGGTGGTGAGCAGTCCGAGACGTCATCAGGCAACAAAATTGGCGCCAAACTGGCGAGACGAAATCATTAAAGAAACATGAAGCTAAAATAACAAAGTTAATGACGAGGCGAGGCTAGGAAAAATGTGGAGCGGAGGAAAATAGCAACCAAGGACATCGGCAACTAGCGCAGCTTCCGCGTTTGAAGGACTCTGGGGTAATGCGGTGTGAAAAATCAATGGGCCTTCAACTCGACACTCCTTGTGCCCACTCCTATCCCCAACTGCTGCTCACTCTCTTCATATAAGCTGTGTAAGCGGAAAATTCTGGGTTACGAGGAGCCGAAAAAAAAGTCTGGAATATCAGAGCCAAAATAAGGAACTAGGAAACACTTTACACATGAACAATATTCAAAAAAGAAACCCAGCAGAATATGTGGAGATTTAATATCCCACAAGACCTTAGATATATGATTATTTTTCTTCAAGTTGGAGATTAGGGCTTGTATCATTTTTCAAAGGCTTAAACAAAAGAAAAAGCCTGCTTTTATTATGCTATTTTTGCTATTATGATTGTCATGGCTCTCCCACACTCACACAAACCCACTGAGAGACCGCCACAAAAAAAATATAGTAAAAAGCCAGAGTCAAACTAGTTTTTCTTCAAAGTTCAAGCAAACAACTTTTTCAAAAAAAGCCCAAAGAAATCAAATGCAGAAAATACCAACAAACCCAGACAGGTAGACAGTCCAGCTTTTAATTTTTCGTTTTTCTCTTTGAAAGCAGAGCCTACAGCCTACAGCCCACGACCAAAATTTCAAACTCAAGGGCAGCAGCCTGAGGAATTTACAATTTGGTTCGGGGAGGGTCTGGTCTGGCTGTTGATTTAGCTGAACTTTAACCCAATTCAATTGAACTTAACCCCTGGCCGGGCTTCATTTACAGAGAGGCGTGGCAAAAGAGAATACGAAAATAGTTTCGTTTTGGGAAAGGAAAACAGACGGAGGCAAAGACAAAGACAAAGAAAGAAAAAAGGGAAAGTAATACCAAGCTATAACCGCGTATATTTCCCCAGGGGAAAATATGTAACACCGCAAAGAATGATAAATTACTAGGCATGTTTTTGATTTCATTTGGCTTTTGTTTTCACTATTTTCCGCTGCGAATTAATCATATTTTGTTTGGATGCGTCAGAGTTGGTCCTATTAAGAACCAGATGTTCTTAGAGTCAATATTCAAATAGGATTTTTATTTCAGCAAGAGCTTGAGCAGGTTCTTGGAAGTGTTGACTAATTTCAAATTATGATCATTAATAATGAAGTTGTGTGTGATTCAATCAATTTATCGCTCTATCTTCCACGCCTTACTTGCAATGTACAAGCAAAGTAGTAACAAATGCTTAAAAGTTGCAAGCAGTAGCGAAACAAGAGAGATTCTTCAGTAGCACTCTGAGAGAGCTTCGCAGTTTTTCTCTCTGAGAAGAGAGAACTTTGCTATTTTTCTCTCATTTAAATATTGAGCGGTATTTAAAAAGAAAACCGATTTTTTAAATTTTTTTAAATAACTAGCTAGGAAATATTTCGTCAGCGACATAATACATATATCTGATCCATATTTCCCTCAAGGTCTCCAGTCTATGTACATGAGAATTATGATCTTCATTACTTTAACAGCAGCAATAATTAAAAAAACATATATTGGCCATGAATCTAAGTTTTCATCCACTCTTCTTAATATTTGTAATATTACTGGCAACAGACAAATTGCAACCACGCCCACAAAAAAAAAAAAAAATAAAAAAAACCCCGGACAGAAGAAGAAAATAAAATCTGGAGCAAGCAACGACAAAGATTGTCATTAACATCAATGTGCTAGAAAAAAAATGGGAGAAAAAATAGGCAGGAAAATAAAGCCCAACGACAGAAGCATCATCAGCATCTTCATTATTATCATAATCATCATAATCACTGGATCTAAAAATAGCAGCGAACGCATTGCGTTATGCATTTGCAATAACAAAAACAACGGCTACACCAACGCAACAAAAATAAAAAAAAAAAAAAAAAAAAAAGAAAATTAGGAGCACTGAAAACAAATTAGTAGTGGCCATTAATCTTTCTAAATGAGGAAACAAGGGTATTATAAAATATAGTCAACCGAAAGTGCATGCAAGGAGCACAAGAAGGCATCTCTGGCCTCATAAAATGTGTATATTCTTGAGCAGCATCATCAGGCGAGGCGACTTAGTCAGAACTCCGTTAAGGATGAGTTTACTTACTATATAAGATAATTTAATATACTTTAAGTTATTAAACTTAATCGAAAGTTCAAAGGATGATTTGCAAGTCAACATTTGTACAGCATAATTTTCTTTGCAAATTTACATTGCAATATTTTCTTGTGCATTCTGCCTAGTTAGATTCAAGACTTTTAAAATCCCAACTAAATAGAGCATTGATATGCACGAAGTCTGTTATTAAATTAAATCCCATTGAGAGACAGAAAAATTATACATTTTATTTCACAGTGCAGTAGCACCGAAGTATCATCACAGACAGAAAAAGAGCAGCGACGTCAGCCAATGACAACAATAAAAGTATGTCACTCTGAATCACAGAGCCGTATAGATAGATATAGATAGAATGCACACACAGAGAACACGTCACACAAAAAAAAAACTTAGAATAAGAATTAAGTAAAAATAGAAAAGAATTACAGGCAACACTTGTAATGCAAATATGATTTAAATTTAGGCAATGGCCTAAATACAGACCAAACACTTGAAATGACTTGAACTTGTTAGGAAGTTTCAATTATAATTCATAACGAATGGAAATATTTAAGCTAGCTAATAATAATATTTTTATTATTATTATTAAGTTTGATTAACTGATTTATCTTTATTTTTTGTATCAGTGTAATTGAAGCCCACCCAATCCAGCGGTGAGCATAATCAAATGGTTATGAATACAAAAGTATACATATAAGTATAAAAAGAAATGTCAGTAATTTAGCTTATTAACTGCCTATGATAAAATATGAAAATTGCCCAGCAATTTCAGTTTGTTTGGAAATATTTCTGTGTACAAAAAAGAAGGTGCAATTATTTACCATTAAATTGGTATTAAATTGCAAAATGTCCACAGACTTTCGAATGACTACACTTGTGTATTATGATTAAAGGCAACTCTACAAAGGCTTTTTTAGTAACAACTATCATCTGTTTTATATAGCTTGCAATCTATGAGCTTTTTGCATACTCAACATGCGGAATTTTCTTTATATTTAATGGAAAACCCATTTCCTTTGGGCTGAACTTATTTGTTTCTTTAGAATATCAATTGTTTTTGTATCACCAACTTTTCTTGTAATATCAAAAACCTACCTACCAGTCCCAGAGAGAGACTTATCAATCCACTTGGGACTTTGGTTTAAATCTTGATGGTTATTTGGGAACCAAAAAGATATCCCGTAATATTACGTAATGCACATTTGGCTGCCATAGTTCTTCTGCTCTTTTTTTCCCCCTCCAACAATTTTTCTCATCTTTTTTTTTTTAAATATTCTCAACGTGCTTGACCATCCGGTCAAACTGGTTTTTAGATATTACCTCTTTATTTTTCTAACACTGTACCTGTTCGTACAAATGAACCACTGGCTGGGAGAGCGACAGAGAGAGAGAGTCTATGGACGGGTAAGAGAGAGAGAGGGAGAGAGGAAGAGCGGTATGAAGGAAAAGCGCACACATTTCCCACTATTAACCCATTTTAGTTTTGGTACGTGTAAAAATAAACAACACACAATTTTCCCATTCCTGTGTGTGGGTATTTTCTATTTCTTTATTTTTTACTATTTTCATCTTTTTTTTGTTTTTTGTCTTTTATTGTCTGGCATTTGGCCATCTGTTGCTATTCTGTCGGCGGCGCTGCTGCCTGCACATGTTCTTAATGTTGTTGTTGTTGCCAATTTGTTATTGCACAGTAAATTTACTGTAAGTGCATAGGGTATTCTAAGCACAATGATTAATATATTTAGTAGTATTTTAAGTAGTTCAACATTTTTGTATATTTCAGAATAAAAGTTAAAAATTGAAAGTTTCTAATTTCCCTTTAAAAAAATCTTGTAAAAAATAATTATGAAGTAATAATGAGTTATATGTATATACAATTTAGGGCATTAATTATATATGTTTGAATACTTTTTAAAGACACAAAATATATAATTCTAATGGGATATTATTTCTCAAATATTCAAGAATATTTTTTTTTATAACTAAATATTTTATTAACATTTTTGTTATATTTCCTAAGCTTTCAATTGGTAAGAAATCATAGAACTAGTCACCGTAAATATTTATAAAAACCTAATGACATGTACAACAAAAAAGCAAGTTAAATATTTAAAAAACAAGTTCACATATTTTATATACTTTAACAATACATATTTCTTATTTAAACAAAGACTAACTAATTTTATTAAAATTTCTTTGATTAGAAACCAAAAGCAATTTCTTCTTTTTTGTACACATATATTTAAATTTGTATATATACTTTTTCTTGTTAGTTTCAATAAAATATTTTACAAACATTTAGGAACTTTGGAATGTTATATTTTTTTCGGACGGCACGTCACGCTTTTTTGCTCTTTTAGCCGCCCCATCTACGATTCCCCACCAATGAGGTCATCGCTACCACCACCAGACTGCCAGCCAGCCAGCCAGTCAGCCAGCCAGCCATCCCTCACTAAGTCCATAATTTTTGTTCAACTTTAAATTCCGCATTTTTCGAGCGAATCAGAATTATGACTCAATCCGAATGCAATGGACCCAAGTACACGCTCTACTAAAAAGGTAATCAAATAGTGAATAAAACAAACGGAACGAAACGTGTTTTATTCGTGTTTAGGAAACAGGTTCAAATGGGTCTTAAAAACAAAAACAAAAAAAAAAGAACAAGGTCTGTGAATTACTCACAAGAAGACGATGACATGACTTCCTCAACGAGTTCTACATCAGCACAAAAATAAAAATACAACAAATAAGAGAAGAAATCCAAGGAAAGGGAGGGGCGAAAGCCAAATCATATTTCAAAATAAATTTCGAAATATATTTTTGGTAAAATCGCGGACAGAAATAGCTCAACAAAAAAAGAGCAAAACAGGAAAAACATAGCTTTGTTTTTTAAACCAACACGAACACTAAATACTCTTTAAGCTAAAAACTTGGCTTATCAACAGAGGTTATTATGTGGCTTTTAGAGCTTTAAAACCAGGGGTTTTATAGCTAACAAGATTAAGTGCTTTTTTATATTAAAGCATAAATAAAAGGCTTAACAAGGTAAGACCTTATGATGAACCCATTAATTAAGCAATTAGTTCTGCTCTTTAAAAAATAATAATGATTTCAAAGGCCAAACTAAAGACTATATCAAATTCCCTTTAAATGGGCTTCCTGCTGTTTGCTAATAAATTAAAAATACTTGTAATCACCCGAAATATTTCGTAAAAAAAGAAAAAAACAACTAGACCAAGTCAACAAGGCCGAAAGAAATAAACAAAAAAGTGTGTTTTGGTAGGGAGCATTTTTTTCTGTCGGAGACTGCTTAAATTTGATTTATAGGAATTAAAAGAGAGGGGGCACATAAACGTACTATATAGATATCAAAAAGAGATCTAGTACAATTTTAGCTAAAATTTCATCAGGTTCCAGATTTCTATCTACGAGATATAGGCGATATGTTTATCAGATCTTTAACTTACTCTGGCTCGGGTTGTCCATCGGCTTCGCATTCAATAATGAAGGGATTGTCGCTCTCCTTACTTTGTTGTGCCACCTTGAAGAGCAGTTCCCCGGGTGCCGGTTGCTTGGTGATTCTCGGTGGGGAGTTGGCTAAAGATATAGGAAAATGTAGTAGGATATAGTGAGTTATAGAGAGAGAGACAGAGTAATAGAGAGGGGAGAAGCACAGATCTATGAGCCCTGGGGCGCTTGCACACACACTAATTGATGGCATAAATTAAGTTTTGATTATTTTTAGATTCTTACCAAAATTTGTTGACTAATTTCAAGGCAGAAACAAAAAGTGGATAAGTTGGGAAAAGTGGTCTCCTCAATTTATATACTCAATGGGATTTTCCTTTTTGGAAAATCTCAAGTGATCTATGATCAACTTTAAATGAGTTTCTTTCAATTCTATTTGAGGGCAAATGTGCACCTGAGGAAAGCTGGCTACAAATTAATCCCAAATGAATAATGGAAATGAGCTCTCTCCTCTCGTATTTATGGTCTTCATTTTCAGAGCTTGTCAAGGAATTTGTACAAAAAACTATATTTAAGGGGGGTTTTATTTTGGGATAATTTAAAAGGTTGCATTTTGGGACTTTATTAATTATAGGAAATATTTTAAGGGAGACAAATTCTTAGTTAATTTTTATTCAATAGATATTTGTACTTAAATATTTAATTTAATTATAAGCTCACTTCTTTTTTCAACATTTGACTTTAACCTGGCTTTTGTCCTTTTAGAATGTTAGCTCAAGTTTTTTAATATTTTAAATTTATGGAAAAATGAAAATACACTCACTTCTTGTCGTTGCACATGCACTGCCCAGAATGGCAGCCACTAGTAACGCGGCCAGCATCGTAGACTGCCGCCACATCTTGGTCGTTTTGCTCCTGGTTTCGGTTTTACTTTAATATATATATACCTATATATATTTATATATTATTAGGAATGTGGAATGTCTGTGTGTCTGTCTGCCGTTCCTCGGGTGGTGACTCTTAAATATCAAACAATTTTCCCACTAATGAAAATTGCATGCGAGCCGAGCTTTTATTACTTTCCGCCGTTGCACTGCAAATAAGATTATTACAACGATGATAATGGCGTCTGGAAGTTTACACTTTTCAATTGCAACGACGACGACGCCGACGCCGACGACGAAAACGACGACAGTAAAAGTTTAGCACGTCTCTTCTTGTCTGCAAAGAAAATGGTGAAAAAAGAGCTGGTGAGTAATGCGATTATTTAACATGATTTCAACGAGAGGAAAGTGTGCCCTTAATGACTACCAGATGCCTCATCAAATGCGCTTCTTTGTCTGCGAGAGGAGAAGCAACAGAAATGTTACTTTATACTAATTTTATTCTAGAGAAGCAGCTGCAGCACGTAAAAATTAAGTAATGTGCCAATTTGTATTATTTTTGTAGAGCTTACGCTTTGTCTTTCGATTCAGGAATGCCTGGAATACTTTTTGTAATGATTTTAGGGGGTATACATTTAGTAAGGAAAGGGGTTTTCAGGACAGAAGTAGGTAGGATGGTTTGTAATTGGTATATAATATAGGTATATATTCTCATGTAAGAATATATATCCCAGATAATCAGCAAGTATCTAGTGCAGATTTCATTCCAAAAATGCTCATACGATTAAATAAAATATATATTAAATCGTTCAATATTTAAATCTCCGATTAACCAACAAATTCCTTAACTTTGTGGTTTAAGTGCTAAAACCACATATTAAGCTGCCCCTTTGAAGCCTTTAGAAGATAAGACCACAACAAGCACCATTTTCCACCTGCTAAGGCAATTTTTCACACAAAACCCCACCGTTTGTTTCTCATTTGCCTTGACCAGAGACCCTCACAAATTCGATATCGAATGTTTTTATTTTGCCTTTTCATTTCGAATCACAAACCACACTCACACAAAACCGAGAAAAATAAAGAAAACACTACAAAAAATAAAAGACGAGCAAACACGGACAAACCGAGAGAATCGATTATTGTAAATTTATTACTTTTGCGACGACACTCGCCTTGGGACAGTGTAGAAACAACAGAACGGAATGCAGCATAGAGAACCAAAGTCAGACACAAAACACAGAAAGCGTCAATGAATCAATTGCAAATAGATATATCTATATATATTTATATGTAAGTATGTACAGCCATGCATAGCATGGCCGTAACGTCATAGACCTGGTTAGAAAATGTGCCAGGGCAGTTAGCGGTTGGAAGAGGAAGCTGAAAAGCAGTGGAAAAACAAAGGGGAAACCAATTGGTAAAGGGTTCCTGGGATTTCTATTTGGGAAATACCTTTTAAAACCAATTAAACTATTTATTATTGATATATGTTATATGATTTTAAGGCTTTTTTGGCTTAAAAACAACTATATATAAATATTTTTTAAATGTTTGTATCTATAGGGATTAGTTATGTATTTACGAAAATACAAATATTTATATTTATCATCTTACAAATGTAGTGTTTTCATATCCACAAACATTAATAAAGAAAAGATTAAATATTGATATTATATTTGCTTTAATTTATTCTAAATGCATCATAAATTCCGTATCAAATAGGGGTATTTACCCCGTGCATTCGATTTCCGAACCAAAACAATGAAAAAAGGGTTGGAAAGGCCCCCGCGTGTGCTAATTGAATTAGCGTTTTTCCATTGACAGGTGCCAGTGCCGCTGGCATAGTCCATGTTTTTCAGCTCTATTCTCCGTCGGAGCCCCTTTCAAATTGGCTAAAATGCTGAACTGCAACGGACGTTCCCCCGAGTTGCATCTATCGGTTACGGTTACGGTTACTGTTTCGGGTTTGGTTTCATTTTCGAGTTTGATCCCCTCATAATTACTACCCGTTTTCCCCTTGATAAAATCCTTGGGCATACAATGAGCCACCAGGCACAGCAGCAGCAGCAGCAGCAGTTTCTTCACTACCATCACCACGTCCATCAGCAGGTGCAGTCGGAGACCCAAATGGATCGTCGGAGCTCTGACTTGGATTCGGAGAGGAATCGCGGGGAGAGGGATCAACAGAATCGCAAAAGGACTACAGATCGGGGTGATGGTGGTGGTGGTGGCGGTGCAGGTGTCTCCATGGACTTGAGGAATCTGTGCCAGCGCATTGATGTAGATAGCTTAAGAGGTGGGTGTCCTCCTGACCTTAAACCCTGAAAAAAACCCTTAATTATTTCTAAAACCTTCTTCATTTGTTCCTTTTACTTAACAATTTTTCTCCCTTAGCCAAGTTGCCCTCGCTGCCCCAATTGAAGTTGCCCAAATCCCTGCCCAAGTTGCGGGGTCGCAAGATTTTTCGCAGCTCAAAAAGTGGAGCCTCGGCAGGGGATGGTGGTGCACCAGGAGCAGCAGCTGCAGGAGGAGGTTCTGGCAAGGATGGAGGACAGCCGCAGCAGTTGCTTCAGGTGTCAGCACAGTCGCAGCAGTTCATCAACAGGACACCCCAAAGGATATCCACCATCAGTTCGCTGATGTACGAGGGCGATCGCGACGAAGTGAGGCATTCCCAGCAGCAGCCAGGAACTTATCGCAGTGCTGGCAGCCTGGACGATGACTACTATGCTCCCAGCAGCGGGGACAGGGCCTCGCGACCCATCAGCCCCATCAAGATACCCACAGCTGGAGCCGATGGATCTCCGTCGGGAAGAGGGCAGCATGCCACACTTACCCAGCGACTGCAGAGGGGCTACAAGAGCCTCAGCGAACTCCGGCTGAAGCACATCTTCGCCAAGCAGACCACAGTGCGCAGGGACAACATCGAGGTGGACCGCTACGTGGAGCAGTACGAGCGGGAACTCAAGTCGGAGAAAAGGGCCCAGGCGCGTCGGGATCGGGAGATAGCCGAGAACTATGACATCAAGGTGCAGACCCTGGCGGCCACCAGGCAAAACACCTTCGAGGACGACGAGGTGGAGCATGAACAGTTCGAGAAGAGCAAGATCAGCCATGAGACGGATGAGAGTGGCATGGAGGCGACTCCACCGCTGCCAACGCGTAGAAAACCAGGCATAGCTGCCACCAGATTCGCCAAGGTGCGCAAGCCTCCCTTGGATATGGAGGAGCATTCGGCGACGGTCAAGGAGGAAGAGCAGCAGCAGCAGCAGCAGCAGCAGCAGGAGACTCCTCCACCGCCTCCGCCACGTCCCAGCAGCTACAAACAACAACTGCTCAACAAGCTGCCCAATCTGCCAAGTCTGCCCAATCTCTCACAGCTCTCCAGGAGCAAGGAAGAGCGGTCCAACGGCCAGGAGAATACTTCTTCTTCAGGTGCGAAGAGTGGCCTTAGGCAAAACATCAAGCGACTGAGGAAGTCCATCAAGCGTCCGGCCAAGATTAAGCCCAAGGCCAGGGCCGATTCGGATGAAGAAGAGGAGGAGGCGGATACGGACAGGGATAAGGATAAGACCAGTGATCCGCCTGCTAAAAGCTCTACATCCACAAATCTCAGAGCCCGTCTCAGTCGCTTTGCTTCCACGGAGCAACTTCAGCAGCGCTGGAGAAAGAGCTTCAATATGAGCCAAGGCGGCTCCAAGGTGAGCCAAGAGGCTACTCAAAAGGCAGACAACGCGGATCCCAGCACTCCAGGAGCGGCGGCGGCGGCGGGAACATCTGGCGTCTTGGGCGGCCTACTCCTTGGCTCTCAGCTAGAGAAAACCCTGGCCAAACTCAACGAGAAGATGCACCAGCTCAAGTTTTTTCAGCGCCACTCCTCCAATCGAAACCAAGAGCCGGCGGCACCCAAACCCAATACGGTGGGTCACGAGCCCGTCGAGATCGATGACGACGAGGAACTGGCGGCCACATACCATCACAGCGACAGTGATGAGGACGAAGATGAGGATGGGGATGGGGACAGCGGCGAGGATATATCCGCTGAGGAGGCCTTCGGCAAGATCCAGGAGGAAGAGGATCGCTATCAGCATTCACAGGATAATTCGAGGAGGGGCTCGTCATCCCTATCAGGAGCTGCGCCCGCCCACGCTGCTCGCCAGATGGCGAAGCTGGCTGAGATTCAGGCGGCGTCGAAGGGCGGCACGGCGGCCTGGAGCAGTGAATCACTGGAGGAGATCGCCGACGAGGACTATCCGCGAGTACTCATCCACCAGGAGCACTCCGATGCCTTTGAGTCCACGCTGATCATAGCGGTGGCCTCGAAGGGTTCCGTTTCCGTTTCGCCGATTGTCAGGAGTTCGGGTTCCCAAACTCTCTCTGGTTATTCGCCTCGTCCGGTGGTCAAGAGCAGTTCTCCTGGTCTTGAGAAAGCTTCTTCTTCTGGAGGTGAAGTTAAGCGTCCAGAGGCCAGAGTTAAGGGTTCTCCTCCATCGCCTGAGTTCAAGACTCCCGCTGCCAAGACTCCTGATGCCAGTGCCTGGTTGCCCAACGAACAGATCATTGCTGGGTTCAAGGACCAACAAACCAACTCCTCCTCCTGGCCAGCCCCCGCCCTGTACAAGCCCAAGTCCATTGATATATTCGAGGCTACGAGCGGAGGCTCATCGGCATTCGCCGATTTCGATGAGGCCCTGCGAAATGCTCCGGTTCTGAGAATTAGTGCCGGCAGCAGCTGCGATACCAGCGGCGAGGAGGCGGACGACAGCAGTTCCCGGGTGACGAGGATACGCGTACAGAGTCCTCAGATAGGGAACAGCAGGGAGAGCCTAATGGCCCAGGAGGAGGAGGATGAAGATGCGGATGCTGATATGGAAATGGAAATGGATGGGGTTCTGGACCTGGATCTGGATCTAGAGAGGGACTCCTCGGAGCGACCGCCTTCGGCATCACCGCCACCGCCACCCTTGCCACAACGACGTCCGCCGCCGCCCAAGATTCCGGCCACGCCACCCATATACGATGCAGTGCCGCCACCATTGCCCGTGAGCAGGCCCCCCATTCCGGACAAGGCGCCCACTACCACAGCTCCTCCCCCTCCTTCAGTTAATAATAATAATCCCCCGGTTGGTCGCGAAAATCCTCCACTTGGCAGGGGCATACCACAAAGAAGCGCCTCAATGTCGCGACCTGCCAAGCCTCTGGTCAAAACCAGTTCCCTGCGACTCACCTACAACGAACAGGTGCGACCAGGTGACGTTGGCAAGGTCAATAAGCTGATCTCACGTTTCGAGGGCGGCAGGCCACGCCTCTGTCCCCGGAGGATGCACAGCGAGGAGTACGAACGGGAACGGCGGGAAGAGGACGAAGAGGAGGAGGAGGAGGATGGAGAGCCACTGTTGGAGCTGAAGAGTTTTCAGAAAAGAGCTGTGGACTCGGTGACACCCACAAATCGAGGTGTGATAATACCACAAATCACCGTCAATAACAACAACAACAACAGCAACGAGAAGTCGAACGACGGAGGAGGAACGGAGAAGGAGGATGAGGTCGCCAGGAGCCGGAAAAAGAAGAGGGAATCGATGGAACTGTCGTTGGACCGCCAGAATTCGAACTGCAGCCGATCGGAGTACGGATCGCCATTATCCTTTCCCAGCAGCCGGCGAAGTTCAACGCCCACGAATCTGAATCTGAGTTCCAACCCAAATCCCCATCCCATTCTCAATCCCAATGCTAATCCCATTCAAAATCCCGTCCAGATCCTGCAACAGCAGCGACGCAGCCGCAGATCGATGACCCGCGATGATGACAACTTCTATAGCTTCGATAGCGACGAAGGTAAGTAAGATCGATTTAACTGCTATCGATTTTTATCGGGAAATTTCAGTTAATATCGTTGTAACATCATTGTTGTCTGATATGAACTATTTACCTTTAGTATTACTATTTTTATCGACATTTCCGATTTTAATATTGTTATTTATCGACATTTCTGGTTTTAAAATAGATATTTATCGACATTTTGAATATTAATATTGGAAACTATTGACATATCTGCTCTTATAATTGCTATTTTTAATAACTATCTATACTAACATCGTTAAGATGTACTATTATCAATTATTGGTATTTAATAATAATAATTTTACATAGCCTATCGATATTTATCGAACTATTCATAATAGTTTTAATTTAATTTTAATTTTTATTTTAATTTCCCATTTTCTATTTTTCCACAGAGAACAGCTACTATTCTATAAGTCCCTCGGGAAGCAGTCGCTATGTGGTGGAGATATGATCGAAAAACTAGGAATAAGTCCAGAAAACTAGAGTACTTTAAACACAAATGCAACACCGGCCTGCATGAGTTTTGTACGTAAGATGCGATCAAGGTTTTCTAAACGATATTTTTTGCTAAAACCAATTTTTTGTTAAAGAACCGTTTGAAAATATTTCATTATAAAATTCCTCAAAAACAGGACTCGGGTTTTAAATGAAAACTGAATTTAGTAAAAAGAAAGATCGTATCTTACGTGCAAAAAAGAAAAACAAAAACCCTGCAGGTTTGTGTAATTAAACGGTATTAACAATAATTGAAATACAACAAAAAAATGTTTATAAATAAATAAATGATTGAGAAACAACTTCAAATGTTAGAAAACTAAAAATATAAATATAAGAAACATTATAAAATTGTTTTAAGAACAGCAATATGAATGATTTGCATACACAGATCGCACTTTCAAAATTAAAATCTATTAATAACAAAAAAAGAACCAAAGAACAATCGAAAAAATACTTTAAATTAATGCAAAACAAATAAAAGAACATTATCTTTTTTTTTTCCTAGCCTAAGCTGTTATTTAACAATAAAGTACAACTAAATAAAATAGCGATATAACTATCGTGTATATAAAAAAAGACCTTTAGATTGCCTTTAATTAGTACACAAAATGTTATTTTATGTTCAGTCTAGGGCAGATCGAGTCCTGGGGTTTCGGAGGTCGGAAGGAAGTTGATTAATGGCGCTAAAGTGCATCGGGGGATGAAAGGCAGCGATATGTAGGTGCCAGCTGACATCCTGCACCACCGTGCAACATCTATGAGCGGTGGTTGCAGCGATCCTTAAAAACTAAAACTGAAACCGAAAATGTATACTTCCCCTATCGTCGAAATCGCTGACTGAGCGCATTTTAATTGATAATTTATGCTAATTAATTAATTTAAGTCAAGGGTGGAAATGCATAGAGGCACGCAACATATGGCGGCTATAAGGATAATGCAGCATGGCCCTTTTTTTTTTTGATAACCGTAAAATGGAAAAGATCAGGGAAATATATATATATATATAACAGCTGTTTGGGTGTGGAAATAAATGTAGCTCTGGAGAGTACTATTAAAGAGACTCTGCCCCCCTTAAGGTTAGCTTGCACAATTTCCACTTGAAGTTTTTCCTGGCCCTTTTCAAATAGCTTGTTGGCCTTTTTGAGTTTGATTATCCTTGTCCTTGGCCCTTTGATTTCACTGCAATGCAGTCCCAGTATGCATTTGAGTGTGCCTTCCACACTTCCCTTCAAATGCTTGGAGCTTAGTCATTTTCCTGATTCATTAGGCGGCTTAGAAACCTCTTCCTCTCTCGCCTTTGCACTTCCCCATTTTCCATTTCCCACTTTCGCTTCCATTTAAAAAAAAAAAGAAAGAAGAAGTGAGTAAGTGAGTGATTGAATGACTCTTGTGGGGTCATTGCGGGGCCTTTAATCAGAGCAAATTAATAAGCACATACAATGTGCCCCAGACTCTGCCCCTCTCCCGTATAAATTTGATTAATTAAACTTTGCTTGTGGTGACTAATTTTCCTATGCGTCGGAAAAGTCTCTCGCTTTTTCTTTTTTATTGGCACTCCTGCTCGCTGCTCGCACTTTCCTCGCCCTCATGCAAGCGCATTAAATGCCAATAAATTTTGTAAATTGCTGGGGATATATCGTCGGGGGCATTACTTATTGCTACCAGCAGCATTTTCACTCATTTCGAAACTGTTGACTTTCGTTGGGCAATTAAAAGCGGAAGTTCCACGGGAGTCCCGGAGCCAAGCAAAGTAAATAAGTGCGAAATTGACGTTTAGGTTTAGGTAGCGGAGCCAAAACAGGAAAATCCGGCAAGGGGATCCTATATACAAACATACAAACATACATACATATATCCAGTTTTTCACCCCTCCAGGAAAAACAGCTGCAAGCACAGTTATTTGACACGCGACCAAACACCAATGCCAAAGTATCTACAGTGTTGCAAACACCCCCTGATGTGATCCAGAAATCCACCCCAATCGATGCGGATGAAATGAATTCCTTTTCTTTCCTTTATTATTTCCCTTTTATTTGCCTTTTTATCCTTAGAGAGACTGTGTGTGGTCAGCCTGGGAAATGGATTAAGCGAATGAGTGACTAACGACTGACCAAATGTCGGGGGCTTCAATATGAATCAATTGGAGGAGGTATATACTCTGTTCAAAGTCCCTGATATACATATCATATATTTAAACTAATTAACTTTCATTTATTTTAAATTACAGGGGTTTATGGTTTTAGTAAAGTAAGTTTTACGGCTCTATTTAAATTATTTTGCCCAAAATAATAATAATTTCATTAATAAAATTGAAGTTTACCTATCATTAAAATGTGTTTTAAACATTCCATATAGATCATATCATTTTATTCCATATGATATCATCACCTTAAAGTAGTACTTAGTTACCATAAAGTCCAGACTAAATTTGTATATCTTCCCTGCTTTTTATTCCCTTAAATTTTTCCACTCAAAACCCCAAATAAAGCACAACTTGTAACCCACTAAAAATATATAAACTTTGCCATAATCAATCAATCAAACAAATTTCCCCACTCAAGGCTGAGGGCGGAAAAAAACTCAAACTCAAACTCAAAGGAAGTGAGCCAGGGGCAGGCGGGCGCAAAACTTTTAACCAGAAAGTCTGGCGAGGAAAAATCGCCGAGTTTTCCACTGGGAGTTGCTGTCAGGTTTCCGGACCACAGACGAGAGAAGTTCAACGCTCCTCTGGCGGTGGCAACTCCACCAACTCCAACTCCACACCATTCACCGGCAACATAATGCAATTTATGAAACGGGAGCTCAACTATCCAACCGACAGACGGACCGACCTCCCCGTAATATTACCACATTTAAAGCGAACCAACTAACGCACTAAACGGAAGTTTTAGCTGGCTAGTGTATTATGGAAAACTGTAACACAAAAAGTGTTTTTTTTTCCCTGTTTTTGAAGCTTTAGCAAAAAATGTTCATCAACCTAATGGGAGTCTTTACAATTTCCCCAAGGCTGAACAGAAAACAATGAACAGCAGAGAAACATATGAATCTATGAAATATGTAATTTATATATTATAATAATAATATATAATATAAGAATGTTATATAAATTCCAAGACCCATCATATTATGTGGGTCATAATTAAATACCAAATAAATAAGTGGAAAGCGAGACGTTCAGACACACCCTAGGCCAGAATTTTAAAACTAAATAATAATAACAACAAACATATAGCAATTGTCCAACGAAATTTCCCACAAACAAAAATTGAAGAATAAATAAGAAAAGAGAGACCCAAAGAGAGGCTCCGGCTCCAAAGCTAGTCATACACATATTTTTTTACTCACTGGGTGTGTCCGATAATGCCCTCATATACCTGACAAAAAACACACTGAGAATCGAGATATAAGCTGGCTTTGGTTTTGAGTCACCATCGCCATCTGACAAAGCTTTATTTGCTATTTGTTTATCGCAGAACCAATTAAATTGGTCACTTCGGGAAAAATAAATAGCGATAAGGGATCGCGAACTATGAAATTAGATCGCTTACGGTGCACTTTATATCTTCTGAAAGGGGGCTTGCATAAACATAAATAAGTACAAATAAATATTGTACAATTTTTACAATTGTTACTTTATTTATTTTGATTAATTTTGTGTGTTTAAGCACTTGTGGGAAGGGTTCATTGAGTGATCAATTAAATGGCATACAGAGAGAACAAATTGTTTACCCATTTGATATACAAGTTTCCATATTATTTCTTGTCTTTTTGCATATATATAATATATTACAATTTCCTTAGCCTTATACCCCATTCAACACCATTCTTATTAAGTTACGTAAACCAAGGGTATTCAGAACTTCGTTGGCCAGAAGTTTTTAGTTTTAGTTTTGGTTTTGCTTTCGCACACATTTAACCCAAATGACAAGAGTGCCCAAGTAGCCCCATTGGGCAAGGAAAACGGAAAATGGAAAAAGAAGTTAGAGCCGCAGAAGAACTAAAATATAGGGGGAGGAATGCAAATTGCAGTCGGTCGCCACTCCTGTGTCTGCCTCAAGTCAGCTTTTTCTTTTTTTGTTTTTTTTTTTGTTTTTGTCTGTTGGCAACTGTGCCACATGGGGTTTCCTCTGGCGTCTAACCCCCGCCGGTTTTCCCTATTCACCTCCCCCCAGCCCCCCTCGATTTCCCAACCCGAAAACACTTAAAAGTGCAATGCACTCAACGGTACTCGCACCTAGGAGCCTCGCCGCAAAACGGATGATAAAACAAGCGAAACTAACAAATGCAGAGAGCAAAAAGTTCTTGGCCAATTGTAGGAAGGTAAATTAAAACAATTCTGTATATAACTATTCATTCTAAAAAAAAAAATATAAATATACAATATATATACAAATGTTAAATTATATCCCTTTTTTTGCTAGCCTGTAACAATATTTTTAAGATGATTTCAAAAAGTTTAAATGAATAAAAATCATTTTAAGCTGCGTCAATTATTTGAGTTTTTAGATTAATTTTAACAGATTTTTAAAAAGAATTTAAATTAAAAAATATACTTATATTTATTAATTATAAAAACTAATGGAATTATTTTATGAGCTTGATAAATATCCAACAAGAGCCTTGCTTACAAAAAAGTTTAAATCAATTTATTTGATTAATAAATAAATACAAATTTCAATTAAGTTCCATTATTTTTCTCAGTTCAACAAGCAACTCAGCAAAAAAAAAGATAAATATAAAAAAAAAAAAAACAACAAAACATCTAAGCGAGGCAACCGCGAAAACCGCGAGCCGGCATCGAGTCCCCTTAACCCACAACAAAACCTCCTCCTTAACCCTCTACATACACTTTTTGCCGGCACTGTATAAGGCACACATTGTGGCAGTTATGGGGCAGGCACAAAAACAAAAAGGTTTGCAGACTAATTAAAAAAAGAACATGTACTTGAAAGACTAAAATAATCTTTAAAATATATATAAAAAATATTGTTATAGTTTTAGATTCTACGATATATGTGTTCTTATTAATATTTTAATTTCACTTATCGCCATTATTCCCCAATGCTCTTTTGGGAAATAATAATTCGCTTGGGAATTGACTTTATCAAAACATAAACTATGTTGCGGTTTGGCAATTCCACACGGTGCTATATATAACATATTGGGTCTATACTTCCTGGCCTATGTGTCCCAATGGATTTGGATTTGGATTTATAAACATTGAACGCATTAATAGGCACGCATTTAAGGCCTTAGTTGCTCTGCCTCAGCTCATTGGAATAAGGAGTTTAATTCATTATTACAATAAATAATAAATAGTAAATACATAAGTAAATAAGTGGGCAAAGGAAGTGGAGGGGCGTGGAGAATGTGAATATTGTGGGGGAGAAAGAACGAACCAACCGAATTGGAGGCAATGAATGATGACATCAGCAGGCCTTGTTTTTGGTTTTTTTTTCTGCGTGTGTTTTGTTTGTTTGTGGAACAGAAAAAGAAGCAAAAGCTGAATATTTCCTGGCTTACTATTGATTTTCTCTCCTTTTTAGCTTGCCGGCAAAACGGGGAAAATAAGTAAAAAAAAATAAAAATAAAGGATTTTGCACTGTGCGACATGCAACATCAAAAATGACATCATAAAAGGATTTTTTCGTGGCCAACAAAATTGGATTAAAAATCGCACAAAGTAACGAAGACGAGAAGCGAGAGAGAGAGAAAATGACGCAATCGCCAGCTGTTTGAGAGATGAAAAAAAAAGACTACAAAATGTGATCCGAAAATCCACATGGTGAAGCTTCCAAAAAGATACAGAGACGAGACCACGATGATATCAATATACATAGCACACGCACACGCATCCAATTTATAGGTATATATTTACCCAATTGGAATACACAAATATCTTCTGCTCTTCTGTCTGCGTTGCGTATTTTTAATTCCTCGAGTTTTTGGGCGTTCCATTTTAATTATAACAAATGTAGGCAATTGCAGAAAGAAAGAAATAACAACATACATAAATCTCAAAGATTGCGAGCACGATGGAGAGCTAAAGGGGGTCAAAAGATATCGATGATATCATAACAGCAGCCATCAAAAGCGACAAACGCCTTGGATGGCAATACATATGTAAGTGGGTATGACAGAGAGAGGTGTGAATCAAGAATTGATATCAGCAAATTACAAAGCAAAAATTGATAAACGAAAGTTTCCTGCTCGTTGCATTCAAGAACAATTTAATTACAGGCGCGGGGAATCACTCAAGATCAATGTCAATCGGTATCGGGGGGTACTTTGGGTATTACGAATTATAAGATAGGGTAAAAGATACTGATAGCAATACTAGAAATATCCAAATGGTTAGGTTTGAAATTGACACTCTTTAAAACAACTAAAAATCATGAAATCAAAAAAAAATATACACCAGAATCTTCCTCCACCTCTATTACAGATCGCTATTCTGGCAAATATTCCCATTTATCACAAAATGCAACTCTTATTTTGTAGTTTTCCCACACATTGAGAGAAAGAGAGATAGAGAGCAAGAGCGAGAGAGAGATCATAGCTGGCGAAGTGACAATAACAAATAGGTGAAGCATGACCAAAAAAGCGTCTCTTCCATCAGCTTTTGCCCCTGAGTGTGATTCTCCCTTTCGTTCTCTCCTCAATTAATGAACTGCTTTAATTATGCTTGACGTTACCCCTCGATCGTCACCTAAATTAGAGAAGATATGGGGGTTGGCCTGGCTCTTTCCCATCGATAAATGTTTTATGAGATCGTTCAAGTTCTTAGCTTATCGCCACATTCAATTGAAGGCTGTCTCAATGAAAACGATCCCCATTTATGGGGGTCATCCTGCTGCTACTGCAAAGGAAATGTGTGACTCTAGGCTAGATAATTTTGAAATAATATACATGCATATATGATACACTGTATGAGGAGTCTTGGAGGCACCTTGCCTAGTAAATCTGGAATATATGCATTAAAAGCATTCCAAAGAAATTTAAATTAATATTCCAATATGTTTATATATAAACTGTGACATCATCGTCGGCATTATTAGGTTGCAACCTTTGCGTCAACACTGCGATTGCATATCAGCGCCACTTGGCTTTGTTTAATATATTCAAATATTCGTTTTTGTAATACTTTGTTTTTGTTTTAGGTTTTTGTTGCTTTTGTTTAAACAGTATAAGTTCGCCAAGCAGATAATGTATAGTAGTATGCAGAAGTCGTAAGCACGCACTCGAAAGAATATAAGAATTACCGCATAATTAGGTGAGGTTAAAATTCCCAATTACTTAGTTGCAGAGTTGAATTAAGGGAAAATGCAAGAATACAACCGAAGCGCTAGTGTAAAATCTACAGTAAGTATTAAGAAGATACAATTTTTCCCACTTTCAAAAAGTATATTTAGCTTTAAAACAGCTTCTTATTTATGTTTATAACTTTATATTTAAGTAAATAAGGAAATATGATCTTCACATCGTTACCTCTTTTCTAAGCTAGTAAAAATATGCCTATCGGTTAATCTTAATAATTAAGCAACAATCTGGGCTTTTGGCCAAGTTATGCTGCTTTCGTAGCCCCACCCACCCTATTTTCCACCCCCTTTCTGGGCCAACAACAAACGGCATTCATTAACAAACTGGCAGGCTAATTTTTTGTATTGCTGCCGCTGCTTCTGTTACTGTTGTAGCTGTTGTTATTTATTTATTTTTTCTCTTTTTTTTTTTTTGGGTCGACTGGGCGGAGGCATCGTCGTCGTCGCAGTCGACGTTGTTGCTGGGCCGTAACGGGTGCTTGTATTAACAATATGATGACGTAGGCGCTGTGATGACCGCATGGTCAATATATAAACAACCACACGAACAGCAGAGAAACTACAGTTCAGCTTGAGTAAGACGAACAATTGAAGAAAAGCGGGTTTTGACTACAAAGTCTGGAAATGTATCCAACTTATAACTATTATTTGAAATTAAGACATCTTTTTAAGACTTTGTGAGCTCTGATCATCGGATTGGACTTGGGATACTTTAGCATACCTTCTGGTCTTCAATGTATCCTTCGTTTTGACTTTAAAATATTAGAATTTTATTAGAGATATGCAATATACCACTGTGGAAGGCTTCTACATAGTAACGATGAGCAACAAGAGTGTGTTGCTAGAGATAGGTTCGAAAAGTATTGTAAAGCTCTTTGAATCTACTATTATTCCGTTTTTTACAGATTTCAGTAAGACAAAGCTTGATCCTATCAATAAGTCATACAAAATAGTTTTTTCTTCTTAATTTCTCAGGAAGAGACTAACCTAATTTATTCATATTTTTTATTGATTTGAATATTTTCCAAGTGATCGGAGGGAAATAGCATTGAATAACTTTGGTTCATCCATTATAATGTTGAAAAATTTAGCGAGAAAGAGAGCGGGGGAAAGGTGAGGGGGCAAGAGATGCAGAGAAGAGAGGAGAATTCAAGCTGATCTCTTGAATCTGCCCCACCTTAGTGAGCACACACTCGCACACGACACACACACATACACACAATGATACAGCCGTAATTCGCGCTCATTGTCTGATGCCGCTCTTCTTCTTCTTCGGCCAGCTAGAAAACCTGTTTTTAAGCCACTAAAAAATTGTGTGTGTGACTCCAAATTACGCTCAATATTTAAAATTCTACAACTATATATCTTACAGAAACTGTTTCAATCAATAAACTTACCTTTCAAAGTTACTGTAACGGTGCTGGCGAGGCAATAACAAGCCAGATTCTGGCAAAGAACGCTCAAAAACTCAAAACTCAGGTAAAAGAGAGAGCCGCGATGCGACACAGAGAGTGAGGGAGAGAAAACTCGATTACGAAGTTTTGGCTTCGTGGTAAATACACACGCACACACAAACACAGCCACGCACACATACACACATACATGAACAACAACAACAAAAAAAAGTGGCTTTAATTTGGATTTGAGTTTTTGAGCGCTCTTTCGGTCCTATTGGTTGTGCAGTTAATTTCAATTTTGTTGCCTGCCGCTTCTTCGGTTTTCATATATATTTTATTTCGTTGGCGTCCTATGCTTCGCTCATCCCTTTTTGTTGTCATCGTGAGATTCGCACTCTAAGCCATTATGCCAGTTTTCATTGCAATTCAACAATTAACTTCGGCCGCATTCAATGCAAATGCAAACAAATTAAACAAAAAAAAAATAACGTCAACGCTAACGAAAGTAAGGCAATTTTGTTTTGTTTTTCTTTTTCTATTATTTTTATTTATGTCTGTGTGACAGCTGCCAATTTTAAGCACACACCCGAACGCACGCAAGTAGCCACCAGAAAAAAATAGCAACATCCAAGTAAATAACGAAGTAAATAAGACAATTTTAAACACGACGTTAGTTCAGCTCTTCTTGTATTTTTTGTTAACTTTTAATTCTGATTCTCCGCCCGGCTCACTAACACCAAACCACTCAGGCACACACACACACAGCGACGAACGGGCGTCGGAACGCGCGGTGTTAAAAAAAGAGGATATACCAACACGAAGAACACAACCAGCGCGGGCGAAAAAAAATGTACGAATAAATAATAGGGCTGTTGATAATATATCAAGACATCGATATATCGATATTTTTCTAGAGATGATATATTTATATCACAAATTTTTGTTTGCCCAAATATCGAAATAGC
>JAEIHY010018918.1:0-22014 GCA_018904565.1 Drosophila tsacasi
AACCAAAACTATTATCCTATATCCTATATACGTATAAAGCTGACAGCTCCGATCGGTAAGCGCAAACAAATGTATTTATTTATATAAAGTTAACAATTGGTTAAAAACTAGAAGTTATCCGTATATCTATCCGTAGATTTAACCACGTCCGCTAACACTGACACAAATCACAAAAATCCGGCACTAAGGCTGTACGACCTAATCCAAAAACAAAAAGAAAAAGATTCCTAATTCCTTCAAAACAAGTTCAAAGTTTTTACCAATAAGAAACTAGTCCAATTATATGATTTCATTTAACGCTTCTTTGCATGTGTCTAGACTCGCGGCGAACGTGAGTTCTACGAAATTGAATTCCGCTGAGTTTTTTCCCATTACTTAACAGGGGAAAGGACTTCCCATGAATGATTGATTTGCGAGTAAACATGTATGAATAAGATTAATCAATTAAACGATTCCCAGTCAGTCAGCCAGCGCGGGGATCCATCTCCGAAGCTGATGAAGTTCATGGCTTCCATCCCCATTTTGTGGGATGGCCAAAAACGCAATTGGGTTAACTTGGCGACGTGCAAAAAAAGGACTTGGAAGTAACCCTTTTAACAAAGCACATACTCGCTTTCCCTGGGAAAACTCGTGGGGGTAAGCCCAGGGAGCTAGGAAAACTTATCGCTGCCATTGGCAAATTGTCGCCACAATTTTTGGGGGAATGGCTGGAGGCCCAAGGATGAGATACAAGACTGTGACTGCGGGTAACTTGAGTAGCCATTTCCACTCATTCGCATTCGTAGTCACATTCGCATTCACATTCGCGTTACCCGTTTTAGCCCACTTTCTCCCCCTTTTAGCCACTTCAACTGCGGTTTCATTAGCCGCGGTCTGTGTCAACTGTTGTTATTGTGCCCCTCGCTCCCGTTGCCGCCTTTGTTGCCCTTGCTTGGCTTCCTCTAATTTCGTTAAGTTTCGTTGCCACAACAGGAAACTATTCCAATGTATGTGTGCCGCGAGTAGAGGCGAGTCGAGTGTGTGCCAGAATTTGCTTTTTTTCGCCATCCTCACACCACAGTTAATGCCACCCCCCAAGGCTGAAGAAACATGTTTTTGCCAAAGCCCATGCACTGGGAAAAGTCTTAGGCTATTTATCTCTGAATATTACTACCTCAGAAGAGTCCTTTGCAATGGCCAGAATAATTCTTCAAATTTATTTTATATTTTTTTTGTATCAAGATAAATCGGTATTGTGTCTGTCTGCATGAGATTTGAATCAGATGAGAAACTTAAATCAATATTATTTATTTTTATTATATTCTTGAATTGTTTTAATTTTTTTTTTTACTTTAAACATATATTTTTATGTTTTTGAGTAAAATAAATTTAAAAAACTCATTCCCACTTTTTCTCCCAGTGTCAATTGGGAGTATGGCCTCTAACCAAAGCCCCCTCTCGCTACTCCTCGCTCGCCGACCGCTGTTGCCGTCAAATGCAATTAACAAAACACGCTCCTAGCATAAAGTCATTAGTTATTCCATTTCATGAATATCCTTCTCTCGATTCGAACGCTTCGTTGAATATGTTTATGGGTGTGTGTGTGTGCGAGACAGCTTGGAGCATATGGGAGCCTCTCAATGTGTGTGTATGCTGGGTGTGTGCCTGCTGGTTGTGTGTGACTTAAAGCCCTGACCATTGACCACTACCGGGAGGAACAACACCAAGGTCCACAACAAATGTACACAACAATATTATTTTGGTGGATTTTCCGCAAAACGGCCTTCGTGCTTAAACTACAGCAGCCACCCACAGCCCACGGCCAACCGCCAGCGCCCACCGACCCCCAAAAGAGCCACCAAAAAAGCCCCACGCTCTGGAGCGGAGCAGAACCCCTGCAACCATTTGTAGTCCCCGCTAAATTGCCATTCAGTGTTGTACACCGTCATTGGTGTTCGATGTCCGGCGTCACGTTGTTTGCTTTCACCTCAAGCCAAGTTTGCGAATGTTTCCCGTTCTGCCACTACCTCCCCCATCCCACGCCGATAGAGGCCATTCCCTATGCCATGGAGCCCTCCCTGGGATCCGCACCCTTCAGCCCGCCGCCGCCAGCCGGAAAGCGTGTACGCCGGATAAACTTTTCGGCATGAGTTCTTATAGGCAAAAATGGTTTTTCAATACTCAAAGATTTATGAGTCTATGAATCTTGTACATATCCGAAAGCAAGTGAGTGAGTTTGGCGGTGGCTTTGTGCACAGCGCAAAAAAATTTACACAAATAAAATCCAATTTGAAAAAACCTTTTAGAAAAAAATGAAAACTTTACATGCGAATTGTATTCGGATATCTCTAGTTCGTTATTGCTTGTACATTGCAGGCAAAGGGTGGTTTGAAAAAGAGAGACAGAGATGAGGCAAACGGCCTCAAATGAGCTAAAACTGTTTTCTGCTGACAGAGCTGACAGAGAAACAAGAAAAGAAGCTAACTTGGAGAAGCCCAAATATTTTGTTTAATTAAATTAAAAATCAACCGAATTATTTTGTATATTTCCCGTAAAATATTCCCTACTATGTTTAATTCCCAAACATTTCTATCAGTATACCGGAAAAAGAGCAGCTACATCTTTAACATGCTTTTAGGCGCTATACCCATGCTTATCTGAAGTCCCTACGAATTTCTAGTGGCAGATAAAAACGGGATGACAAAACTGTTACAGATATAGTTAAGTTTTTCGCTCTGTGAGATACTGATACTCCTATTCCTCGGCTAGCTTTGCATAATCCTGGGAGGCGGGGCAATCCCCGTCAGAAGCGACCGAAAAGCAAACACCACAAATTAGTCGGCATGAAACACACGGACCGGTAAATGGCTAAGATCTAAAGGGAAAAGCGGGTGAAACGGGGAAAACGAGGGAAGCGGGGGATGCGAGGGGTTACTGGGACAGCCAGAAGAACAACAAATAGAAATCAAGTGAAATTCTTGGGCCGTACCGGGCGCAAAGTTTTCCATTTCATTTTTCGAAATTCTGCTGCTGCTCCGGCTGCTCGGTCTATTTTATTTTTTCGCTTTGCGGATTTCGTGTGGAAAACTTGGGGGCAGCTGCCACATGGAACATGAATCAACATAGAAAGTCCTCAAAAAGTTCGTCGGGGATGATTTAATTAGAATTCTTGAAGATGTCACCCAGGGCTATGTGCCTCAGTCTGGACCGGGTTCTCGGGCAACGTTTAATTATGAAATTTTCAAGGTGGCAAGTTGGCAAACTGGTAAGTTGGTAAGTTGGCAAGGTGATGTGAGTGGGAGGAGCCTTTCTAGGCCCCCTCCGAAAGGTATTTTGTGGTAGATTAGCCCGGGTTCAGCGGCGTCGGTGACGGGGCTTAGGAATCCCGATTGGTGTCGGGTTTCAGGCGTCGGTGTCGGATGCTGGCAACGATGTGATAAGTTAATTGAAATTAAATTTTAATTTCATGGGATAAAGTTGCCTGCCATCGATGAGATTGCTTTTTGGGGGGCTTCACTTTGCGTTCATGGAATCAATATGGAAATGTGAGAATTATGGGGGAACGGGACACGTCCGAGGGCGGCCAATCAAAAAGAAATCCCCTGGGTCTATTAGCAAAATCATTTCATTTTCCCTTTTAATGGCAAACTCACATGTCACGCCGCCTCCGAAGAAAACTCATTTATACATTATGTATACGCCATGTTGAACACACAAGATTCAATCTACGTCGCATCGGAGAGTCCTTGAGGTTGACTCTGGAGGAGTTTTGCCTCGACTGCTGCCCGACCCTTAGTACACACATATGTATGTGCGCATCCCTATGTGTTAATTGCACAGAGAAAATAGAAATGATCTCCTCTGAACGGTCGATTGGAGTTTAATTAACTTCAAAGAAGTTTCAGCTGATCGGTTTTGGTCCCCCCAAAAATATAACCCTCAGAAATGTAACCTTTTCAATTGCTAGGATTCAATATTTTCATTAATGATATTATTGTATTAATTGAGCCATTGAAGTACGCTTTAAATTATTAAAACATTATATTTTCTTTTCAGAGCTATCCATTTATTGTTTTTTGTGCTATTCGTGCTTCTTTGCTATTCGAGCAGCACAATCGAAAATCTGCCTCAGGGCCAATACTAATTCCCATATTCCACTTTAATTATACAAATGCAAATGCAAACGAATCCCTCACACAGTTTCCAGTTAAATAAACAATACAGGCTTATGGCTTTCGCCCCAGAAATCGATTCCGACTCAAAACTACAAGGAAAGCATAATCTGCTTAGCCGGCGGGGCAATAATTTTAAAAACAATTGGATGCGCATCCAATTGAACTCAAAATCTGTCGGTTCACCGCCATTAACTATGCAAATAACGGGCGGGATATAGACAAAATCGCAACAAGATTAATGTTTATTGATTTTCCCGGCCAAGTGATAATTTGTTACCACACCAAATTGGCCGTCGTCCGACGAGCGATCCGATTTTTCTGGCTTACTTTTCTATTTCTTGGCAAAGCCATTCTAAGAATTTGATAAGCCCCTTTTGGAATTTTCAGTCAGTCGCCCGGTCGGCCCTCCAGGAAAGTTTTTGCGGGTATTTGCATTATTAAGTACACGCACCGATAGCCCCCCGACGCTTTTCCGATTTGTTCTTGGCGCGGCTGGGGAAAATAGGTAAATGGAAACTGGGCATCGAGCCGAAGGTGTCATATTGCCGAGGATTTGCTTATCAGACATCAAAGGACACCTTGCGGTGCCATCTTTTTGCGGATCGTTGCCATTGCAACCCATCGCCGAGAAAAACGCTAAGCGGAGAAAGGGGGAAAAACTCTGCCCCCTGTCAAAGTCCCACCGCCCTCCTCCGAACCTCAGAAAATTTCCATCTCCAGCCTTTGGTAACTAACTTTTCTTCTTCAGGTTTACATAAATATTTTCGTTTGGCTTTGGGTTTGTTTTGTTTGTCTGGTTCCGTCTGTTTAGCATTTTGGAATATTAATTAAAGAAAACTTTCCGAGGTATGTGAGCATTATTAAAAAACAAAAACCTTCCGTGCAGGAACAGCTTTTTATCCTTGGGAAATATTAAGAAATAAATTTGTGCACAGTTTGGAGTCTTAAATGGCTCTGATAAAGTTATATCTGGATTTTTACGGGGATTGTAGCCAAGATTTAATTAAAACTTAATATTTTAAGTAATAAAAGAGCAATCAGTTTAGATTAGATTTTGATATCTATTTATATTTATATTTTTAGTATGGGTTTGTAGTCATCATTAAGAATCTTATTATAAAAGGCTAAGAAAAGAATGTATCAATTAGCATCTGATATTTCCTGTAAGGGATTATTTATCGGCCATAAACATTGACGCTTTTCCCCCAATATGTTGAGACTTGTGATCAATTATGCACGTGCCTAAATCCTATTATCATATCTTAACGGAATTTAAGATATACATTAAATAATTCATAATATCCAACTCCCACTTAAAATTGTAAGTGTCAAGCTGATTTCTAAGGTCAAAAGTGTTCCGTTCTATGAAGTGTTAGAACCCCTAGAACCCTCTTATCGATACCAAGGACATTAAGTGCAAATGTAAATTAAAAAGAAACCTTTATATTTCGGCAAATTCATCAACCGGAATTGAATGAAACTTAAAAGAAAACACACTTTTTTTTAAATATTGATGAATGGCAAGGGAAAGGGATGACAATGACGGAAGCACAGAAGGAAAAGAAAACGTTTTAAGAAGGGTCCGTAATACGCAGTGTTTCCTAGAAAGCCTTTGTTTCGAGGTAGACGAGGGAGAGTTCCCGGTTCCGCCCGGGTCCGCCTGAAACTAAGGTAATGGAATGGATGCCCCTGGGGCATCCTGGGGACGGACGGCATTACCTGGATTTGCTTATCAAAACTTCAAAGGTCACTTTTCCCGCGGAAGGCGCAGGGGAGCCGAGATGAGTTCGAGTCGCGTAACGCTAAGTAAACAAATATAACGACCTGTTCACATCTGGCCTTCTTTACTTATTTACTGCTATTTGTTATTTGCTATTTAGTCGGCTGCCTCATTCCGCCGAAATTAGCTGGAAGTGAAAACGAAACCTGAACCGAAACTGAAACCGAAACTAAATGGATGTATCGAGCGACAATCGGTTGCAACAAACTGCGGCGCAACAAAAGCCAATCGCAGCGCAAAGCGCAAAACAGAGCGGACCCTAAAACCAGACCGAAGTCAACCTACTTTTGAACGCAACAGACTACAGGCAGAGCCGAGTGAAAATACATTCTATATGTAACGATGTGCCATGCATATGCACCCAGCGAAAAAGTGGACTGGATAGTACTAATGTTAAAATCAAAGGACTTGGTAGAAGTTCCCTATTTGAGGTCATGTCATCCATTAACGAGGACTTAAGTCAAATGAAAACTAAAGTTTAAAAAATCGCACTTAATTTAAAAATTATTTTTGGTATTCTTTAGAAGCCTTAAAAGAGCAGGACCCGCCTTTGTTTAACAAAGATAACTATATACTGCCAAAGTAATTTTTTTAAAAAAGATTGATCGGAATAAACTTATACTATTACACTACTTATACTAAGGAATTGCCACATCTTCTCTAAGAAGTAGAATAAAAACCGCCATAAAGTATGTATTTTTTAATATTTGCGTAGGTTTCTTCACTCTTACGTTATCCTTTGGATTTGAAATCAATCAAAAATTGAAAGATATCTTACTATTGCAGAGTCTAATGTCACTTGTTAAACTTTCACCTTAGTTGTAGCTCTAAGATAACAACTAACCAAGTTAAGGTGTTGTTTTGAGCCCCAATATTAGTTTTAACATATTGTACAGATATGCAGAAAATAAAGAAAATAGAGCTACTAAAACTCCTGCTCATAATTCATTTTAGATGCCATGATAATCTTTCTCAAACTGTTTTCGATTCTTGGTAGATATTACATAATAGTAATAAGGCCTCAGACGCCTGCAATATTATTTTAATATTGATATCTCATGGAGATACGTTCTTTTTGTGCCTGTGTATATATGTACATTCGGTATGCGCCCGGATGAGAAGCACGGAGCGGGTTTTTTGGGTGGCAGAGAAGAGCTGGGCAGGCCACCCCCTCCGGACTCCGTCTCCGACGCCGTCTCTGTCTCCGTGTGTATGGGGGGACAATTGGGCGCCCTGCGGCGGATTATTGAATTTTCCAGCAGCATTCTCCGCTGACACTTGGCGCCTAATGCGCTACCGCTTACCTGCCTCGGTCGCAGCTCCTTCGCAGGACGATGCTGTGTTATCCTGGCGAACGGCTGCTCCTGCTGTTTACCGAATTCACTGGCGTTGACGAAAATTCCTATAGAATTTCGGCATAATTTACATATCTGGGAAATGCATTAAACACGATATATACACAGGGTCGGCGGCGGCGGCAGCGGCGACGGCGATGGCAATGGCTTGTGTTTGTAGAGTCCAAGAGGAGACACGAGCTGTCTCTGCACTGTATATATCCCGTATATTTCAATTCTTCAATTCTTCCTATTTTTTGTTGCCCTTTTTCGAGGAGACCCAATTTTTGTGCCGCTAAGCGAAAAATCTAAAACGGCGCGCGTGTCGGTACGGCTGATATATCCAGTGATTTGATGGGACCCACGCACTAGCAACACGCGACACACGACGACGGAGGCGGGTGAGTACCGGGGGCTTAGTCGGTGGTTATCCGGGGGCTAGGGATTTGGGGACAGTGACAGGCGACAGGCGGACAGGCGACTAAGATGAATGTCAATAAAAATGATGCTCGAAAACTGCAGTTGGTAATTTTATAGGGGCTCCTCTTCCTCTCTTTTTTTGGGAGGTTGTTGTGCTTCCGTTTCTGTTTTTATTTGTTGTTATTTTTCGATTTTATTTCCTCTCTCTCTGTTCCGAGTTACTGTGATTTAATTATAAATCGCAGACGAGAACCTCTATAAAGCTGGAGCGGCGACAACCACAACCGGAGTTTCTCACTCGTCACGCGAAGAATCCGTACTGAAGATACAGATACGGATTTTGGCCAAGTGAACGAAGGCTTCATCTCGCAGCAGGGCTGCTGCGCAAAACGCAGCTAACGGTGGCAGGCCACTGCGCAGGCGTCGCTCTCAGCTGGCTTTCACTCTCTCTCTTTCGGTCTCTCTGCGGAGCCCCCCTATAAATATGTCTGTGTGCGACACGCTCGTTGGAATGCCATAAAAAAAGGAAGCGTTAGAATGAAATGAAAATGTAGCATAATTTATGACTGCATCGTCTTTTAAATAATTGCACGCACACACACACACACCTCCTGCCTGCGTTTTAAATATTTACATCTACTCACCTGCCTGGGCCCGAGGCCCACCACCCTCTAATGACCAAGTAAATATTTCATTCTTTTTTTATATTTTTAGACGACTTGTTAAACATTTTGCCGAAATTGGTTAAAGGTCAATGGTTTATTTTTTAGCAAAACACACATGGCAGCCGATGCGAAATGATTAGGAAAGATTTACGGGAAAATTAGCTGAAAAAAGATGGGCAGTATTTGCATAAACATTGATAAATAATTGCTGGAGAGTCTAGCAAAAGGAAATAAATTATGAAATTCACTTTTTACCGCCCACAATTTATGTTTAAAGTTGTTGACAAATTTTTAATTTCACTACCCATTTGTATTTATTTTTCAATTTACTTAAAGTCGTGAGGAAACTACCAAGTTTCCGATAATATTTCCTTTAAAAAACATAAGCCAGCCCGACGGACCTGATAAAGACAAGATTTATGGCCAAATTAGCTAATCAAATATTTGCGTAAACATTGATAAATTGCTGTTTTTCTTCAGCGAAAACGGGAATAAATTATGCAGCTGCTTTTAAAGTTTGAAACTGGAAAGTATATGGGATAAAAGTTGAGTTCTTTTAAGCCAAAACCATAAAATATGTAGTACAGAGAATCGATGCGTATTACATATATATCAAAGAAAACGAACAAAATTAAACATCGAAAAACTAATTTTATGACATTGAATACATCGTAAGATCTATGTAAGGAAACTTTTTTTAAAAATATTACAATTTTCTTAATCAACATTTTAAAAGCTTAATATTGTATTTCCTCTTTGTGTATAAACACAATGTCATTCTATCCATTTAATTTAATTTATTAATTTGTAAGTAAAGTTCGTACATCCCAAGCAGGAGCTACTTATATATTTAAACAGACTATAATAAAATATATATGGAAAATTAATGACATGCTACTATTGCTTCCGTAATTAAGGCCGTGTTGAAGTCAGTTCGTTGTTGCCTCTAGAGAACAAATCCAATAATTAATTAATTGTCACCAATAAAGTTTGTCGGGTTGTGTAAGAGAGAGAATTGAGTGAGAATTAAAGCTCGACATTGTTTAGATTGGAGCCCGAAGACGTGGGCAGATCGACGTCACTGGGCGGCACAAAGGTGCCTTTGGTAAGGACGCTTTCCTGCTTGGCGCACAACTTCAGCATCTCGCATTTCAGCTTCTCCAGAATGGCATAGTTGGGCTGATTCACGGCCGCCTTGCTCTGCAGCACGGTGATCTCCTGTTCCTCCAGTTTCTTCTCCTTGAACGTCTTGATTGAATTGTTGCCATACAAGCGGAGCAGTGAGCCCCAGGTCATAATGTGCGGATGCAAGATCTAAAACATATAGCGTAAGGTTACAAATTAGCCTGAAGGCCATGGTTGCTCTGGCTTTAAAACATTGTAATAAATTAATTATATTTGTTATTACAATTAAAATAATAATAATAATAAATTTGAACTAGTATATACAAGAAGTCCTACCTGAAGGATCGCCTGGGAGGCCAGCTGCTTTCCCTCGCGTTTGTTCTTGCACACCACCTTGGCGGTGTGCTTTCCCACAGTCATGGTGAACTCATTCTTGTTGTTCGCCGTCCGATTTATCTCCTGGTTGATCTGGACATCGCTGCCGTAGTTGCGCTGCAGGCACGTCAGCAGTATGGCATTGGGCGATGGCTCTGTGGTTTTATTGCAAAACTCGGTGACCCGCGGGTCCTCAATACGGATGTCGTCAAAAACCTTTAGGAAAAGGGGTTCATGCTGCAGTAAAAATCGAACAAGACAGGAGAAAAGCTTACAGACAGATCGCTCTGCGCCTTCTTGGCACTGCCGCCTTTCTGGTCCTTGCTGCCTGTTATCTTGTCCTTGACATCGGGTATAAGTATCTCCAGGGTCTCGCGAGCAGCCTCCGACTTGGCCTGCTTCTTGCTGGTCCCATAGCCCGTGCCGTACTTCAGATTATTCACCGAAACGGTGGCTGAATACGGCGTCGCTGCATTCTGCAGCTCCTTGAACTCGTACGTGGGCTGCGTCTTCAGCGCATGCTGCACATACTCGTGCAGGATGCACACGAAACTCTTGCCATTGGGATTCATGATCCACTCCTTGCGTCCCCGCGGATTCATAGATCCGCCATCACCGGACGCGGCCAGAATGGGGAACTTGATCAGCTTGGTGCCGTCGGGCAGCGTGGGCCTTTGAATATTCTTGATGTGCTTGCGATTCTTGATGAACTTTCGGCGGGCATTCCAGCTCCGGAATCGCAACACCCGAATCACCTTGAATTTGAAGAGTTTCTGGCAATAGCTGTTCAGCTGATCCGGCGTTATGGACTCCTTTTGCGTGTTCTCGTTAACAGTCACTATTTTGGCGGCCGGCATGAGAGCTGTCAGGCCCTCTGGCTTCACGTCGACATCCTCCCCAGCATTCTCCTTTCCCTCGACATCCATGGTCTTAGTTGCTACTGCTGTTGTGGCTGTGGATGTGGCCCCGGTTATGGGACACACGCCTACTGCCGCAGGAGCTTCCGCTTCTGGATTCTTTAGTTCCGTCTCCGATTCCTCCTCCAAAGCCCTACGGTAGTTGAGGCAGGGAATGGCTCCCAAAGGAACGGCATGTTTTCGGGCACTGCCCGTTCCCAGGAAGTAAGGCCTGGAGGCACAGCAGACGCGCGTCTTGCGGTGCAGGAAAAGCGGCATGCCGCTATTGTGGGTTACCTGCACCCAGCCCTCCGGCAGTACCTCAAAGTGATTGAGGCGCTTCTCTGAATCCATAGGAAAAGGGTTAAGGGCGAGATAGCAGTGAATATCGCTCACTTACCCTCGAGCACAGTCTTGAAACGTTGTTCGTACATGGGCCGCTTGGAGTCGCGCAGCTCGTCGGGCAGCTTCTCGTCCAGCAGGTTCTCGATCTCCTCGTCATCGAATTCCGAAGAATCATATTCCTCGCCCTCTCCATCGCCCGCCTCCTCATCGTCCTCGCCTTCTTTGCCGTATCTTTCAGCTGCGTACTTTTCGCTGGCATCGTCTGGTTGCCATGTAAATAAATACAATCCGGCTTAGATCGTGGTTAAGCATCGAATTTTGGGGTCGGAGTCCTACATAAACTTCAACTGACAACAAGACACCATATTTTGAGTAATGTAACCTGAGGATCCGAATATTCGCCTTGAAAACTATCAAACATAAAGATAAGAGCTTTGTATGAAGATAAACCATAAATATTCCAAGAAATTGGGAGGTCGGATTTCCATTCATAACCCAAACAATGGCTTCCACTTACTATGACTATTCCAAGTAGGGTAAATAAGAACTTTTTGCTTGCTCCTTACTTGGTAGTTTATTTAACCAGCGAAATGGGCAGATGAGTAATATTAAACATGATAATCCGAATAAAGAAACATGTGACCACCTGTATTACAAAACTATACCTGACTTGGCTGGCCAATCCAGCCGGATAATTGGTATCATTCGCATGACAGCCAGCCACAAGACACAAAGCCACCTGACGCAAAGGAATCCGAAATATAACTGAGGCTGGTATCTCGCGGTTTAGAGGCTGGCTGCCTGCCTGCTGTATTTGCACAATGATAGGGCCAGTGATTTCTTGAGATAAAGAAGTGACATTACACAGGAAACAATCGGAGATGCAGACGGAAATCTCACTAAATAAGATCTCGCCTTCTTTCTCCTGCATGTCGAGAGAAAATAAAGCATTTCCGTTTGCTTTTGCTTGTACATTGTAGGCAAATCACATTTCATTCATTCATTCATTCCAGTCTTTCACTTTCTTATTAAAAAAGATTTATAAAATGGAATTTAAATTTAGATAGTCAAAGCATAATACGAATTCCAGGCCTGTGATCTTCGAATTAACCTTTAAGAGCATCCCATTCCACTTCCCACCTAATCCCAAACTCACCTGAATCATCAGCCTCATCGCTGGCAGAGCCGACCTCGTCGAGCACCTGGAAGTGCCGTAGCTGCTGGTCCATGGGCTCGCTCAGGAGCTCATTGTCCCGTGTCTGCCGCATCTCCTCGATGGCACTCAGCGAGAAGCCGGCCACCTTGAGCTCCTGCTCCTCATCCTCCAGCCTTTGACGCTTGCAAACCGGCTGTGCGGTGGTTTCCGATGGAAAGAAAGCCACCGAAGGCTTTGTTTCTACCTCCTCCGCCATTTGGAGTGGTGCAAAAATTAAATCGGGGGAAACTACTCGGACTGAGCGGAAAAACAACTATAGCTGCCTGGGGGCCAATCTCGCCAATAACCAATACTGAGAGCATCCAACGACTTTCAATTGATTCCTCATTGGAAGTGCCACATTGGTTAAGCCAGAAGCCCCGCACCGGATACCGCGTCCCACTCTTCCCCACTCGCGATTCTTTAGGTTGTGATTTCTCTTTATCGGTGGCCTTTACCGACTGGCTCTTAGCTGCGTCTTTTGCGATGCATTCTGTCCCGTTTACTTGACAAAATCCAGGGCAAAAGTTGCTACCAAAGCACACGCACTCCTTGAAGGTCCTTGGAGGCAAAAACAAAAACGAAAAGGAATGAACACCACATGCAAAGTCCCCAGTACCAACTTGGCGACCAGGCAGAGAAGCTCTAAAAGATCTAGTTAACTTTGGTATATAATAGTTCCGGAACTATTCCACAGCAGCACTGTGTTCAGGTGCGTGTAAACGGTTATAAATGTTTAAAAATTTTAACTTAAAATCACAGTTTTTCTTGTTTTTTGGGTTATTGATAATATATCAAAGTACCCACATATCGATATTTTCCTAAAGAAGATATATCGAAAATTACCAATAGTTTGCATGTGACTTTTCAATTCAAAGCTATCGATAAGGTCGCAGAAGCCATCATCGATGTCTTGGAAACATCGCTAAATTCGATGTTTGGCGGGGAATCGTCGATGTTTTTTCATCCTGCGAATTAAGAAATTAGGAAAGTCGTATAAATTGTATGTATATAATAAGTTTACCATATTTTGTTATATTGATAGAATATTTAGTCTTATTTAAGTACTTCGCCTGGGAAATATATTTAGGCGATTTCTTTATCATGCATTTAGCATGTGTCAATAGCCTATCTCCATACTAGGTCTGATCTATACATGACGTTAGCACCGTCTCGACGTCGAGATCCATTGCCTTGGCGGCCGACTCCTGGACACCAGCATTCTGGGCATGTCCTTTGGTGCGGAGGTGGGCTAAGAGATGGGAGCGTCGGACGAACGAGGCTTTGCAGGGTTCGCAACTGGAAAGTGGAATTATGATAAGGTTAATCACTCTAAAGAAGGGGAGCTACTTACTGAAAGGCTCGCTCGCCCGTGTGCGTGAGCATGTGCTCCCGAAGTTTGCCGCTCATTGCGAAGCTTTTATCACATTCTGTGCACTTGAAGGGCCTGATATTTGTATGGCGGCTGGAATTGAAACGATTTAAATGAAGCAACTTTATAGAGCGAAAAAAGAAACTTCTCACATGCGCTCGTGCCGCGTTCGCACACTGGTATTAGCGAACGTCATCTCGCAAAACTGGCAGGGATACGGACGCTCGCCGGAATGCATGTCCTGGTGCCGTCTCAGCAGATGCGCGGTGTAGAATTTCTGCGGGCACTCGGTGCAAGCGAAGCTCTTCAAACCAGTGTGGCGCAACAGGTGCACCTTGAAGTTGCTGGGACAGGAGAAGTGCCGACCGCACTGCTCACAGATGCAGTCCCTCTTGCGGCGTTCTCTCTTCAGCGCGACCACTTCTTCCTCGGTGAGCTTGTCCCATTGAACGCGGGGCTGATGGCGGGCATCGCTGTTGTCCGCAAAGGTCACGGATGTGTAGGGATGACGAGGAGCTCTGGGAGGGTTCGATTTCTCGACTTCATTTTGCTTATCCTGCTCCTTCTTTTTAACCTCCTTCGGGATAACCTCCCTTTCCGCCTCCTCACGGGGAATTTCCTCCACTGCGTCAAATATCTGTTCTTCTATAACCTCATATTGCGGGATCTCTTCCAGGATAAGCACCTCCTGCTGGTCCGCCTCCACTGGTTGCTGCTCGACCTTGTCGTTCTGCGGCTGCTTCGACACTTCCGGCTGCTCGCCTCTTCCTTCGATGTCATTCAAATTCAGGCAATCCACAATAACGGCGGGCCTGCTCTGCAGTGTCTTCTGGGTGTGAATTACTCGTTCCCGGAAGCGTATAGCCTCCCGCAGCGACACCTCGCACGGGCCGCAGATGCAGACGGGGAAATCGAACTCGGAACCCTCCAGCAACTGCCGGAAAATCAAAATTCAGTTAAAAACTCATCAGCCTGTCTGAACGTTTCTCTTCGCCCGTTTGGAGCGCCAAAAACTCACATAAAGTCCCGTTAGGGCCTCGATCTGGTGCAGCTGTATGTGAAAAGGTTCTGTAAAAAGGTTCCGCGGATTCTGGGAGAAGATGAATTTGCCGCAGGCTCGGCAATGTCGACTTGGCATTTTCTGTAAACTGTCTAAATTCACTTCGCGATTTGTTGCAGAACTCGGCACTGCCAGATGGTTCGAGGTCTGGCAACACTGTCAGCTGTTTTGGTGGAGACGTTCCGGTTCCCGAATTCGATTGAACGGAAAGAAATCTGAATTACGAAATGTGCTAAAATAAAATTTTTAAATAAAGAAATTTAATTCTTTAAAAAGATATTAAAATTGAACAAAAGAATATGAAAAATAACAGACCGAAATACTCCCTAAATGTAAAAAAGTTGTGAATAAGGAATCCAGAACATCCCCTCAATATAAACAAACCCCACACATTTTGCAGTTTTTTAGAATTTCTAGTACCGTACAAAATGCGATTGAATGAAAAAACGAAAATACTTGGTCGGAGGGTCATCCTTGTGCCATACGAGGCCCGCCATGTGCCGAAATACCACGACTGGATGAGCAACGAGACCCTGCGCCAGTTGACCGCCTCCGAGGAGCTGTCTTTGGACGAGGAGTACGAGATGCAGAGAAGTTGGCGAGAGGACAGCGACAAACTCACCTTTATTATTCTTGATGCCGCCATCTACACTCAGAATCAGGACGAAATTGCCGCAATGGTGGGCGACACAAATCTCTTCCTGCATCCAGGTCCCGAGGAGGGCGATCAACAAGTGGCCGAGGCAGAGATCATGATTGCTGAGCAGGCTGCCAGGGGCAGGGGATACGGTCGCGAGGCCATGCTCCTCATGCTCAAGTACGCCCAATCCCACGATCAGCTCAAGCTGGCCAAGTTCCAAGCCAAAATCGACATGGACAACAGCGCCTCCCTGCATCTCTTCGAGACATTTCGATTTGTGGAAACGTGTCGAGTTGAGGTCTTCCACGAAATAACCTTGGAGCGCCCGATAACGCCGGATTGGATTAGCTGGCTGGATCAACAGGTGGAACTTCGCATCGAAAGCTATTAGGGGACTGGGATATTTTTTATTTCCAGTATTTCTTCGTTATTCTATCTTCTAAATAATTTTTTAAGTTAATAAAATTTAATGTTTGATATTGATAATTTGTTAGTTTTAAATATAGGTAATCATTACAGACAAATGAGTTCTGCCCCGAGAGACACCACTTTCCGGGTTCGAGCTTGAAATTCATGACCCAGGCATACTTTAAATCTGTATATCACCCTTAGTTGATACAGTCAAACCACACACTCCTTCGTTTATGCTCTGTTTATTACACTTATATTACAACTACTTGTTTTGCCTTATGTTTGTATGTTTGCATTTTACATCATATGTATGTATTTATGTGTGCATCGATGCTTTCCTCTTCTTTCTGTCCCGCCCGCTGGCTTGGATGAAATGCTGTGTGTATGTTTCTGGTGGTGATTCGCGTGGCAGGAAGTGGGCAACGAACGAGCACTGGCCGCCTTGTCAATTGTCGCTGTGGGGGTGCGGGGTAAGTGTGTATATTAATATATAGTACATAAAACTAGATGCTTAGCTGCGTACTTAAGACTGCTCGCTCACTTGTTCAATTTTTAATTTTTTATAAAAATCATTATTATTAAATAATCAAAGGCAAAAAACATAAACGTGCAAATGAAGACCGGAAAGCTGCCCTTAACTGAATCCTAAACGTAGATGATTAGGCCGCCGCTCGCGGTCCATCGATGGGCATGGCGTGGAGCACCTCGTCCAGCAGCTGGAGGGCGCGATGCAGGTGCACCTCGATCCAGCAGGGCGTCTCCTTGATCGACTGTCGCGGATAGTCAGGTCCCCAGCCCTTGACGAAGCTCAGCCGCAGTATGCAGAGGCGACGCAGGTCGTCCACACCAATGCCGGCGGCTGCCGTGATGCCTGGAAATAAAAATTAAAAATTATATAATTGAAATCTTAAAGTGGGCCCACACTTACTTCTTCCCCCTCCACCGCCGCCGCCGCCCATCTGCTGATTGGCGACGCCGGCCACGGCTGCTGCCTGAGCTGCGGCCGCTGCTTGGGCATTGGTGGCCAGTGAGTGCATCTGTTGGTGGCACTGGCGCAGGTCAAACACCTGAAACACAGAGTTTACAATCAGTTGATAAGCTTTATATTCAAACTCCCACCTTAATGCACGCCGCCGGATAAATTTTGTGCACGGCATCGCCAGGCGTGCGACCCGCCTCGCGATCCAGATAATAGCTTTGTACGAACACCGAGTTGTCGCTGAGGCAGCGCAGCCAAACGTCGCCCTCGCCACGCAGATCCAACTGCACGCCCTTGCCAATGTGCAGCCTAATAATAGTTAATTATTATTTAATGCGTATGTGATAAATATCCTGCCAAATCCTCACCTGGCTCGCTCCGATTGCTCGGTACGATGAACGTTGCTCAGGGCGCCCAGACAGAAGCGATTGCCGCCGGAAGGATCCACGTAGCCGTCGATGATGACATTCGGTTTCGCCGATGGCACCTTAAAGGTCTCGCCTACCTGTGTGTCCAGCTCAAAGTAGGCTATGGAGCACCAGTACTCCGGCGGCGGTTGTCGTGAAAGCAGACGTGGCTGCTGCTGCTGCTGCGACTGCTGTTGTTGTTGCTGCTGTTGCTGCTGCTGCGGTGGCGTTTGTTGCGGCGAGCCAAGGTCACCTGAGAGTGTGGAGTTCCCTACAAGAGAAGGGGAGTTGTCAGGAGGGAATAGATGGAATTTTAGAGTGAAAACTTACAGAAGCCTCCTGGCAGTGAGCGCGGATCGGGCGGCTGCATGGACTGCGTGTATGTAAGGGTATTGGGACCTGTCCAGGTGCCTGCTGCGCCACCTCCTCCGCCGCCTTGAGCCACTACCGCACCAGCAGATCCCGCATTGGCCTGGACCCCAGTCGGTGGTTGTTGTTGCTGCTGCTGGGCGGTGGTTGGAGCAGCGCCGAAGCCCCCAACGGATGCAGGGCCCCCCGCAGGTCCCGCCTGTGACACATAGCCATTCTGCTGGGCATGCACAGCGGGCGGAACCGAGCCGCCGCCTCCTCCTCCTTGCATTTGGTTGCCCGGCGGCGGCTGGCCATAGTATTGTCCTGCGCTAGCGGCTCCACTGCTGCTATTAACCGCTCCATTCGGCACGCCGCCCGCCTGCTGCTGCTGCTGTTGTTGCTGCTGCTGCTGCTGTTGCATGGCCAAAGCGGTGGCGGAATCTGTGGGTGAATTACCCTGGGCATGGTGCACCCCATTGCCCTGGGGGTTCTGAGCCTGCTGCTGCTGCTGGGGCGGAGGAGGGGGCGCCATTACAGGATTCATGGGGCCAGGCATGCTCGGCATGCCATGAGGTACGGCTGTAAATTAAGCACAGGGACAAGGATGAGAAACTAAATGAATAAATATTATTAAATATGAACTGAAGGAGCCCAAAAACTATAAAGAATAAACTAAAAAAAGTATAAGGATGTTCTCCTAATCGATCTTTAAACATTTTCTTGAGAAACCCTTACAGAGCGGATGTGCCGCAGCCTGGGCTTGGGATTGGGCTTGCTGCTGTTGCTGAGGGTTCGGCGGGGGTTGCTGCTGCTGGGATTGCTGCTGTTGCTGTTGTTGCTGCTGCTGCTGCTGCTGTTGCGAGGCCTGGCCAAGCCGCGGTGGAGGTGGCACCATCCAAGAACTGCGCGAACCCACAACACCATCCTGCGGCTCTATTTTTGGTATTGTGCGGCCGCTGGGAAACATTGCACTCAAGGGATCGCCAACTAATGGTCGAAGCAAAACCAAAGGAACAAAAAAATAAAGAAACGTTTAACGAATACAAAGAACAGAAATAATACAACGAAAACTATTTCAAAAAATCAAATGGAGCCAGGAAACTACAAATTCCGGAAAACAAATCGATTCCTCACCATATTCAGCGGGTCCCTGTGGATAACCGTAGCCGCCGGGACCCACCATCTGCGTGGGATGATGTTGTATAGTGCCGATGTCATTGCCATCGATATCCATGCCACCGACAAGCGGCCCGGCTGAGTACTCGTCCTTCACCAGGCGACTGGGGCCGGACTGCAGACTGAGGCCGGACAGGTCAATGCCCGGCGAGACAACGCGCTCGTAGTGGTAGGGATTCACGCACACGGAGTCGCACTTGAGATCGAAGGCGAAGGCACAGTACTTGACGTGCTTCAGCTCGTTCTTGTGCAGGTCCGGCCAGCGCCAGATCCGGGCGTAGATCACGTGCGGGAAGCCCTTGCGACCGGCGACCTGTGAGAGTAAAACGGAAAGAGGTCTTTGCTTAGGTTGTGATAATCGTACGTTCCCAGAAGTAAATACAGGCATTCGCTACCGACTAGCGCTATCAGAAAACCGGAAGTACGCGAACGGACGCAACTCATTTCCGATAAGGGACGAGCGTCCATTTACCTCACCTGCAGACGTCCATCGAGCGTGCGCTGAATGGTCACACACTTGCTGGGATGTGCTCCGTTCGTGGTGATGGCCGTGATCAGGGAGTCCAGCTCGTCGCGCTTCTCCTTCAGCTTCTTCACCAGCGACTCAATGGCCCTCTTGGCGAATCCCTCGCTCTCGCCGCCCTGCCGGTGGCACATCAGCGAGTGGACAATGCTCAGGCACGCGTCCGCTGATGTCGGCGCGTTCGAGGGCGGCGGTGGCGGCATCTGCACCATGTCCCGCACAATTACTGCGACGAAAGGAAAGTGATTAGATAGGGGAAGATCGGGACGGACATTTATTGAGCTCTGGGCTTCGCAAGGATCTTTTTCGCATTCTTTAAAATTTATTTTGTGTCGAGTTAATAAGCTAATACGTATTTTAAGCCATTTTCTAAATATACTTAAGGATCGGATGGTTCCCTCTAAAAACTTGTTTGTTTCTAGTTGCAAATTATTTTGTAAAGCTTCTCTTGGTTCTAAACTAATCCTATTAACCTCTAACAAGGACTCTTGCAGTATTAGTACTGAAAATAGGGTCACAAGTAACAGAAAATAGAAAGTATTTGCCTTATGGCGCACATATGTGTTTCTCTTCTGAGGCCCGACAGTCGCCGAGAGTTGGACTTGAAAATACTTACTGTCCTGCGGGGCTACGGCGCCGTACATGTGGGTGGGCGGACCCGCCCCCGGACCGCCGCCCATGCCAAAGTCCTGGGCAAGGCCCAGGCCACCTGCATGGGCATCCACTGCGGCGTTGTTGCTGACCCCGCCGCCGCCGTAACCGGATCCGCCGGAGCTGCTGCGCCCGGACTCGGACGAGCCGTATCCGTGACCGTAAGCCGCTAAACCGTAACCGGACGAGGGCCACAAAACGAAGCCGCCGAGGAGCCGAAGAGCAGAGAGAGTGGGGAGGGGGGGAGCACACACACGAGGGGCCCGGAAAACCGACGACGAAAGGCGAAAAAGCACCAAACAAAGGCGGCACGCGAATCTCAGCACAAAACAAACGACCGATAGCGACGCCTGAGTGTGCGTGTGTGTGTGGGCTTGGGGGGTGCTGCTGCACACACACGCAGAGATGCGGACGCGCAGCTAATCTCCGAACTCCCACCAAGTTGGCGTAATTCTGCTGCTTTTCCTTGCGAAAAGTCTCTTCTCTCCGCTGCTGCTCCGCCTTCCTCCTCCTTCTTCTTCCTTGCTCACAAACACAGTCGCACTGCTCACCACACACACAGAGCAGGAAACTAGAAAAGTTTCCTTCGTTCTATCAGCTTTCGAGCGTTATTTTCACTGTTTTCTCCACAAGTTTCATCGTCTGCTTTGTGGTAGCTTCTCGGCAAACGCAAAGAACACAATTTTCCGCAGGTTTTCCCGTTTTCCACCCGATTTGCCTTCTTTTCCTTTTTTTGTTGCCCGACTACATAAGGTGCTAACGCGTTTTGACGAGAATACCAGATGCGAATACCAAAATTGGTGAAGAAACCAACGCTGCCAGATTTCTCGTAAGTAGTGCTGCCAATCTGAGCGACTTTTTTAAAACATACTGTTCGAAAGACTCTTGAAAGTATAATAAATTTTCAAAAATAATGGCATAATGACATTGCTTTTAAAAATACAAACGTATCAAGAATTTGTCCATCTTAATGCCGTTGCCTGTGCTACAAATTAAACTTTAAAAAAATAATCAAAAATTAGCACATCTGTGCTTTTTTCTTTATAGAGACGGCATAGAAACATAGATGGTCGAAAAAAGATTGGAAAAATTCTAAAGACATCGATGCACCGATGTTTTTGCACCCCTAATATCTTTCACCCTAGCTGTATCGGTCCAATGAACAGCGACCCAGTTTAACTAATGAAATTTGAATAGTACATACTTTGACTAAAATGAATAAAAACATTTTAATTGTTTTAATGCATCCCCGAAATTTTTGCAGCCCTTCAAAGTCAGCTGTTTGATTGCATGCGTGCGAAACTAAGAAGTACGGGAGAGAATTTTTTGCCTTGCGAGCGTGCCAAAATTTTTGTGGTTTAACCAATTTTCACAAAAATTATCGAACAGAAAGACCAAGGTATGTAGAATATTTGTATTAAAAAATATTTTGTTCATGTTTGTTAATGTGTTTTTTGAGTGCATTTATTTGTGTTGTAAAAAAGTAGAAAAGCGATAACCAGCTAACCTGTCTTTTGTGGAGTATAACTAATTTTGTGCCAATTTGTGCCAAAAAGTAATTATGAGTCATTTTAGTGAAAAGTGTGTATAAATTAATTTTAAAAATCTTTTGTGCTCCTTTTTTCTCCGATGTGTATAATTTAACTTTTAAGGTTCTAAGCTTACTTCTAGGAATTATCGAGTTTTTTGACATATAAAACGCCAAAGGCTGCGAATATTTCCATTTTTTGTTATGGTATACTAAATCTGTATTCTTCCAGGTCAAATTGCAGAAAAATCTACACTCCTAATTAGTTTCTTTAAACATGAGAGAGCAAAATCACATAATGCTGCATGATTGGCGTATACAAAGGAACAATACTGTGATTTGGCTTGGAAAAAGTATTGTAAAATGTCAAATTTTACTCGATTGTATTATTTTTTATTGTTAATCATAATTTAAAAAAAAATTTTACACTAAAAAATAAAAATAAATTCCTAACAAAAATGCATTGATAAACAATATTAAAAAAACAGAACTTATGTAAATATGTGGCTTCGTTCTTAAGTTATTAATTGATGACACAAAAAGTGCTCATTGGGCCCAATGTGCAATGGCCGGAGCCCAGGCAGTGGGCAGGAAGAACAGTACAGGCGCAGAAGGAAAAGTTATATA
>JAEIHY010018922.1:0-16317 GCA_018904565.1 Drosophila tsacasi
CTCTCTTATCCCAACTACACACATTTTAAAGTGGGAGGAAATTGGCTTTTAATAATTGTAATTGTTTCGTAAACACACTATTTCTGCCCCCATTTACCATTCAATTGCCACAGGTCGCTAAGGTCTCGTAATCACTCTTCTTTTCTTTTCTTCTTTTTTTTGTGTCTTTCCCTGCACTTGACCAACCCGAGCCGCAAAATGGAATCCAATTAAACGAAATCGCTCGCGATACGAGCTCGGATAGTGGTTAATGGGTATATGGAATACCTGACACATTCGGTGGAAAGTGGAAACACACATAAATAAAACACAATAGTGGCAGGGGGGGAAAACGGAAATTCCTAAAGTCCGAAAGCTGAAAAAATTCACAAAAAACAAAAAGCAGAAGCACAATTTGTACAGTTTAGGAGTTTAGTGATTAGATGAAAGATGAGAGATGCTCTCGCTGCGGTTTTTTTTTGGTTGGCAGCTGCTGGATGTCATTTTTTTTGGCTACCAGTCAGTCTTTGTCCGCCTTTTTTTTTTTTTTGGTAACCCAAGTGGTAACCTAAATACGCACGAGTATCGAGAGTGCGAGTGCGAGTAGTGCTAGGATGTCGGGCACGTCGGCCAAATCCGGCATGCTCGACTGCCGTTCAGATACACAAGCCGAGGTATCCGCGAGATACAAATCGGAGATGGACGTGAGGAGATCAGAGCGTGAGTGGGTTTGACACTGCCCTGGTGGTTATAATTAATAACTAACTTGAGACTAATTTATTGCTCACTTTTGGTAGACCCAAAAAGAAGCAAGGAAAAGAATTTAACAGAAATCATAACATTGCATCGATCTAGCCGTGTCTGGTAGAAGAAAATTATTTTTTTCGAAATTTTTAAGGGGTTAAATAGTTAAAATTGTAAAAAAAAAAAAAATTAAAAAAAAAAATTTTTTTTTTAAATTAATGTTAAAATAAATTGAAAGTGATTTATTAGCTTTGTAAAAACAAACTCAGAATAAATTTTTTTGAATTAAAATCAATGTATTTATGGCGTAGATATTGTATTTTTAAGCTTTAATTTTTCAAAAAAATTTCTTTTACAATATTTTTCAACTTACTTGTATCTGCTCAAAGATACAGCCTTTACATATTATTTTAGAATATTTACTAAATAAGAAATACATTGTCAAAATAGTATTTGCAAGTTTTGGTTTTTAAAACATAATAAATCCAGCACAAAATGCCAATATCGTGTCACGCACGCAACCATCACTGCGTGAGTTACGAGTACTCGCCGTACTTGATGCCATTAGCCCGTGGCTTCGTTTCTTGCATTTGTCGTTTAATGAAGTTCATTTTCAGATGGAGATGCGGATGACGCAGCGCAAAGATAAAGCCGGGCGGGCATTGAGAAAAAAAAGAAGAAGATTTTGTTGGAGGCAGTACGAATATTATTATGTCACCCCGTGGCTGGCGCCTCTTCAATTTGCCCAACTCTTTTTCTCTGTGGCCTCTTCTATTTTCACTTTTAATTGCCCTCGAGCCAAAATTGTTCGTTGATTGGGCAATTGGGGGACCCCTCAGAGAAATAATATTGCGTGTGTGCGCGAGTGAGTTTCGAGGAGTAAAGTGCAAAGATCTGGCCGGAAATCGTTCAAAGTGTGTGGGTTAGTGTAACACTAATTGTAAGTGTAGCGGAAATAGTTGATTAAATATGCACAGAAGCCTGGGAACCAGAGACGCGGAGCCATTATGAGGCATTAGTGCTTATTAGAGGGTTTTTTTTTTTGTTGATGGGTAAGAGTAATGGATTTCCCACTTTCCGTAATGTTTTCAATTGTTAAAAGCGAAAGGGAGAGTACCAAGAGCGCTTAGTAAACTTCTTTAATTAAATGAGTACCTTAAAAACATTAGTTTGACAAAGGTTGTAGCTTGATTTTAATTATTTATCAACTAGTTGACCGTGTTATAGAGCAGAACTATTATTTAAATAATTAACAAACTCGAATTTGAAGCCCACAGTGAGGGTCTCTCACGGGGTCAGCAATTAAATGAAGCCTTAACCCGAATAAATTAAGTCATCCTTGGCTTGGCCACAAATCATCATGAAAACCCTAAAGAAAATACACATTAAAATTCCCAAGAACGAGTTTCCAGAGTTTTCCATATTATTCACAAGATCAATCAAAGCCCTGGGAACTTTAATTAAGGGAAAACCCCAAGGTCTAGCTCTTCAGAGTTTATACAGAAAAAAAAAAACAAAAATATTATTGGCATTACATAACATTTTCTGCGTGGTTTATCTCAAAAAGTTTATCAAGTGTGTGTGTAGTAAATTTAACATTTAGTACTAAATACTTAATTTAGTTCAATATAAAGTACGAATGGGTCACTGGCAATTTCGCTAAAATATGAAAACCTAAATTTGGCAACCAAATACGACTCTTCCTTGTTCGATATTCGGTTTCTCATTGATTTGATATATTGTATATATCGTTCTATATGTATATCGTTCGATAACTAGTCCTCCCGTGAGTTTAATGAACTATCGCTGGAATCGCTGGACAGCACCTCCAGCCAATGATAGTCCCACAGATCAATGGCATCCATTATCTCATTTATATCACTCTGGTTTTGGCTTTGGGGGTTTCGCGGGCGCCTCGGCTGTCCGACATCGATGCGTTGTCCCTCGGGCGAGGCGTGCTTGTAGAAGCACTTGTTCCCGAAGGGGCACCGCCCCTCGCCTTTCCTGAAGTATTTGCAGTCCTTGTTTCCCAAGGCGATACGATAATCCTTTAGCAGCCTCTCCTTCTCCTCCCTCGACTCCACCCAGTAGGCACTCGGGTAGATAAAGTCCGAGCAGACGCGGCACTCCGGACAGGCTCGGATCACATTACTGTCAAACTGATCGGCCCGGCGCCAGGTGCGAATGCAGTCCAAGCAAAACACGTGGTTGCAATTCGGCAGGATGCCAAATCGCCGCTCGTGACCCTTCTCCATGATAGTATCGAAGCATATGCCACAGGTCTTGTCCTTGGATCTGGCCATGCCAAAGGCCAGCTCCATCGCCTGCTCATGGGCCTGCAGGCAATCGCGGATATGCTTCTTGCGCTGATCTTCATCTGTCGGATGCAGGCAATATTTCTGGCACATGTCGCACTGCTCCATGTGGATGCGGTATGGGCAATGCTCACCCCAGATGCAGGGGATCGTCTCATACGGACAGATTTTGTCCAAGGAAGCTGGTTCCAGCAAGGTAAACTCCTGTTTACCTACGATTTCGGCCCATGAAACGACGGGACGATGGTCTGCAGTAGTATTTGAAGTGGCCTCCATCATGTTCATGTTCATGTTCATGTCCATGTTCATGCTCTGTTCCTGAGCTAGGGGAAATTGTTTGTGTCGGGGCACAAATTCTGGTGCGTTTGCCCAGTCTATGATGCTGAAGCTAACCCCTGGTAGTGGGGTCTGTGTGGAGACAACCTCGTTCACCGCTGCTCGTCCATTCCGGTTTGGGTCGTGTGAGAAGCGGCAAAGCTCTCCGAACATGCAAATGCCACTCTGATAGTACCGGCATATGGTCTGGCTTCGTCGGAGGGCCTTGAGGCTGATGGATGCGTGGTTGCTTGCAATGGCGCTCATTTTGCTGTTCTTGGATTATAAACAAATAGCAAAAGTCCTAGCAAAATGTTTCTGACAAGTTTTCTGGCTAGTGTTATTGTCAACCTATTAGGTAAAAGAAGACGCGAAGCCTACTGAAATGGGATCAGGCCTCTATATAATTGACTTGAATGGAACATAAAACTAGCATAAGATTTATCAAACTGTTGTACAAACTCAGAACAGTTTTCCGAATGCAAATTAATGTATTTTTAGCTTAGTTATTATATTTTTAAGCTTTAATTTGAGTGTATTATTATTTGTTTTCTAATAATTTCCCAATTGTTCATATGTATAGATCGACTGGGGTGTTCATATACTAAATAGGATCAGAAATACATTCATCCCTTCGTTGCAAATCGCTAACCAAAATAATACTACCCAGCAAGAGGTAAGAGAGTATAAAACACAAAAACATTCGCATGGAAAACTCTTGTCAAATCGCTTGGACTTGGTCTTGGTCTTGGTCTTGGCCTGACCTTGCCCCATTAGATGGTGATACATATATCAAACGATCGTCACATTTTCGGGCATTATATTGCGTGTGACTTTCGTCATTACATTAACCAAGTTAGTAGCGGGGAAGTGGATCGATCTCGGGGGCTGTGAAATACGATTGGGAAATGTAACAAGCAGAGTCTGCCACAAAGATAATAAATACGCGCTGGCCTACTTTATTTACATCAAGAAATGATTACTTATATTAAAAGCAGGAAAAACCTGAGATTCTAGCAGATTTTCTGTTAGAGAGCTAGAAAGCATTACTCATACGCAGTGTTGTAAATTGCTTTAAAATTACTCATACGCAGTGTTGTAAATTGCTTAAACATTACTCATACGCAGTGTGAATTTTTTAATTCACTTTCAGACTTAAATTTAATTAAAAATGTAGTATTAAATGCCCACATTAAATATTTAAAATAATTACACTAATCACTCTTATTTTTTTATAATATATAGTTTATAGTTTATTAAAATTGCAACATTCACTCACACCTCTTTCACATATTTAAAGTTAATCCTTTACCGGATATTGCCTTGATTATACAACACGGAAATCGGAACCAAAAATGCATATATGCAGATATATCTTTTCGGTTAAGCTTCTCAAAAAACGGTGTAATTTTGGCGAATTGAAATTCCATTCAATTTTCCATTCGATTGGTTTGAAACAAAAAAAAAAAAAAAAACAACAACTAGTTGCGTTCGAATATCCGCCCGATATCAGGTGTAATGTAATGACAATTACTTGGCAAAAATCGTGTTGTGGTTTGTCAATTGGCTCTCTGAAAACCGGTTGCAACAATAAAAAAAGAGGAAAAAACACAACCCGCAAACAACTAAATAAATGCCAGAAATTTCACTTGAATCTCCGGATTTTTTTTGTTATATTATTGAACTCTTCTCTGTCTTCAATGCCAAACTGGTCAATTGATTGCGGTTCTTCTGCCAGCTGTGTTTTGAGGTCAATGCAGGTAAAGGTACTCAAACACCTACACAGGTACAGGGAAGCTATTTTCAAAGCCAGAAAAGAGGGTACAAATTCGAAGAGAGTTTTTAGAATGCATGTTCGAGATTTAAAAGAATAATTTGAAGACGAAGCTTACATATTTTAATTTTCTTTTACTAGCTACAGTATACATGACCCGAAATTTTTAATTATTTTATTTGGGTTATTAATATATTTTGTATTAAACTAGGAATAGTTTACTTATAGTTTTTTTATTTCTTTAAATAAAATTATGAAAATATTATAACCTTTTAATGCTGAAATCTGACTTTTTGACTGTAGAAAATTATTTTAAATATTATTTTATTTTTACATGTAATTCAACTTATCGAAGATTGCCTGTTTTTCAGTTCTTCTTCATATATGGCTTACGTGAGCAATCCCAAATATGCGAAACAACTAAAACTCGAATTGGAACTCAGGCCCAAAACCCAAAACTCAAAAATCGAGAGAGCAAAGAGCGGAAAGCCAAGTGCTCATAACTGTAAACCGTAGAGCGTAAAGAGCCTGAAGGTCGTCTGTCGTCTGCAAGGAAATACAAGAAAGAGGAAGAGAGCCAAAGAAGAAGAAAAAAATGAAGACCACAAAGAAGAAGCAGTGAGAAGAAACCGCAAATGTCAGATATATGTACATGGACACTTAAGAGCAAAATAATACCATTGAAACAGTGTTTTAATGACTTGAAATAATTTTTCTTATTTTATTTGCTATAAAATATATTTTACTTTTGAAATTATAAAATATACATACATACATACATACTATATATATTTTTAATATATATATTTTTTTCAATATGAATAATAAAAAAAAAATATAAATAAATAAATAACCATTCATTTGCTTTATTTCAAAATGTTGTTAGCTGAATTCAACAAAAATGTTATTTTACAATATACAAATTATACATGTGTGTATTAATTATTAATTAATTCATTAATTTATTACTCATTATATTAACTTAAACTTATTTGATTACCTCAAAATAAAAGCTTATTTGCTACAATTGAATTAAAATCAATGCTATTACTTTCACCGCCACTGTTTGTATTTACACCTATTGCACACGTGTGCGAGTGAGAGGCATGAACTGCACCGTTTCGTAAGGCAGCATCAGTACAGCGCAAGTAACAGTAACAACAACAACGACAACAACAACAGCAATTGCAACCGCAACGCATGTGGGCGAGACTGCGAAAAAGAGGGAGAGAAAGAGAGCGCTGGATAACGTTTCCTAACCGGCAAACTCTAAGGAGAGAGCAACGGATGAGAAAGCCAAGAGCAAGAGAGCACAATTTAAAGGAGCTTCTTCTCAGTTACTTATTTATTTATCTTATGTTGTCTTTTTTTTTTAATACGTAAAAACCTTGGAAATATTTCCCAAGGAAATAAACGAAAATCCTTTCAAAATTCATATCATTATATAATTGATGTTTAAGTTTTAAATTCAAATTATAAATATTTCCACATTTTAAATATATTTATATTTATAAAGGAAATAACATTTTTTTTTTTTTTTTATATTTTATAAATTTACAAAAAATAAATATGGAATCAAAATTAGCTACCATTAATAAATAAATTTAAATAGGATAATAGACGAAAGAAAAGACAATGTAAACTATTTTTTTTTGTTCATTTGTTATAAATCTTTAAAAAATTCCTCTTTTTATTATTAATTAAACCTTCAAGGAGAATGCCATAAATAAAAGCCTGCTCACTGATCTGTCTGTTTTGGGAGAGAGTGAGTGCATTGTGGCTTCGCTTAGCAAACAAAACAAAAACAAAAGCAAAGAGCAAAGGCAGGGGCAACGGTGCGCATGCGCAACTGTTCGGTGGCAGCGCGCGCCTCTGCCGCCGCCGCTACCGCCTCTGTCGGCGCAGCTGCAGCGGGAAAGCAACAGCAGCAGCAGCAGCGGTAAAGCGTCGCAGGCTTTTGCGGCTCGAAAAACTTTGAAAAACAGAAAAGACAGAAACGCAGCGATTGCCAAGCGAGGCGGTTGGCCTGAAACGAAACGGGCTGGCGAGGCGAGCGAGTTACCCGATTATCCAAATAATTGCGGTATTAACCGATACAAAGTGCGGGCAAAAAATCAAAAACAAAAAATAGCACAACAAAATACAACAAGGAATTATAATAATAATACTAAACAAATATTACGTTGATTTATTTTTGTGTCCGTTTGTTCCGGCCTTCTTTTTTTGATATTTTTTTTCTTTGGCCCAAATGAAAGTGCAGAAAGGCAAGTGAACGTGCCACTGACGGGACACTGTGCGAAAATATCAGGGAAATTATCAGAAAATCCTCTAAATAATTCTATAAATAACAAGAATTTGTTAAAAACTTAATAAATGAAAATAAAAAAAAAAAAACTATATTACTCAAAGTCCTTTTTGAGCGTGTTAAAAAAATTTAAAACTTAAACAAATAATTTTATGGATAATTAATTAAAAACTATAAACTAAAAATAAATTATAGAAAAATATAGGAAAAGTATATTAACTTCAAAATATTATTTGATATTTATTATTTTAAATGTCCCTAAAAGCAAGACACATTTAAATGCTTAATTTGCAAACAATTTTTTTTAAAAGGTTTACGAAAGGATATTTATATTTCAAAAATCTTGTAAGTTCAAGAACTTGTCAAAGTTAGGTGATTTTTTTTAAACTCAAAAATCAAACTAATACAATCACAAAATAAATACTAGAAACTACTTAAAAAAATGAATTCTCCTAATGTTTGTTGCCTAATTTTTCCCAGTGTGCGGTTGCAGTGACTGTGAATGCAAAAATCGAATGAAAGTGTTGGATTAACTCAGTTGCAATGCACTGTGACGCCTAAAAAGCTCAAAGTGTAACCGAATAAATTGTGAAAAATATATAGAAAAATCTAGAAAAAAATCTAGAAAAACCCCCAACTAACTACCTTTCCCCTAAATTTTGAAAAAATCGATAATAAACACAATGGTTGTGGTTCCCGCTCTGGGCGCCGCCGCCGTCTCCGTGGGCGGACTTCTGTTCAAGGCAAGCGCCGCTTCCAAGGCGGCGGCCACCGCTGGCGTGGCGGCCATTGGGGCCTCCAAGCTGGGACTGGCCATCGCCGGAGCCATCAAGCTGGCCACCGCAGTGATTGGCGTGGGCAAGCTGACCATCCTGCCGTTCCTAATAGCCGCTATAGCCTATTACAACTATGACCTCTTCGATCCGGAGAATCGGCCCTTCAATGTCCAGCAGGTGGACCAGGCCTATGACTTTATCATCATTGGCGGCGGCTCGGCGGGCACTGTGCTGGCCTCGCGTCTCTCGGAGATTCCGCACTGGAAAGTGCTGCTCCTGGAGGCCGGTGGCCATGAGACGGAGATCTCAGATGTGCCGCTCCTATCGCTATATCTGCACAAAAGCAAAATGGACTGGAAGTATCGGTAATAATATAGGTTTAAATATAGATTAATTTTACTTTTTCTAAGAAGAAAGTCTTAGAAAATCTTGCCTTCCAAAAGTTTTCTGGCATTATTAAACTGCAATTGTATCTTCTCCTTTAAAAAAACGTTCTATCCGGCTCGAAGTACTAAATATTTAATTTTCCAAGTACATTTGTGGGTCAAGTCAAGCCTGGCCTTAACAGTGGCCCAGTTTCGGGTGGTAACAAACAATTTCCGTTGTCACTTTTGTTTTTTGTTTTTGTTTGCGCCCCTTTTGACTTAGTCACCCAAATCGAAAAGCCCAAACTTTGACTGCCGGGCCCAATGACTGACAAATTCTGGCATGCAAATCGCAGGGCTTTGGTCGGAGCCCCTGCTGTATGCCATCGATGAGTTGCGTCCGTCATTAGCATTCCGAATGGGCCAAAAAGACAGCTCAACTTGTGGCTGGTGAGTTCGGGCTGGTTCAGGCAAGTCAAAAGGCCGGGTCTTAGCCCGTTTAGTTAGCAACTGCCTGCCGAATTTCAGACTATATTTGCTTGACGTCTTCACACGCAAACAGCACTCCCCGAAACAGAAAGGGAAACCAGACTGAGTAATCTGCTGGCATTTCACATCGGAGGAAATATAATGCTGCGACATAATGTCTGTGTAAACGGACAGATGTGGAGGGTATGGATGCGTTGGCGTCAATATTGAGTAGTTGCGAATTATATTTACTGGGCATTGATGTGGGCCTAAAAGCGGCATTTACTCAAGTTTTAGCTACTGGAGTCATGAGTAAACTTTAATTTATACCTAATTAAACCCTAATTCAGTTTTGCTCAAATTTGTTTATAATTTATTATTTAAGAAGAAGCTATGATTGTTTTAATTGTTTGTGCGCTAAATTCTGATGCATTTGTTAATTTCTTAATTCCAAAATGATCCACAATGAAATATTTTGTTATATTCCTAAAGAAATTTTGTGCCTTAGTTTCACTTTCATTATTCCAAAAGAATGTAATTTCAATGCGATTTATTTGTATTTCCGTACTGATTTTATTATGACGAAACTGCTTTATTACTCATACTTCTAATCAGTTTGCTGTTAATTTGTTATTAAAAAAGAAACGTTTCCAAATTCCAAAATGCCAACAAAATAGGATTTCAATATTATGCTTTAATTCTGGGCTTTTGTTCCACTTTCATTATTCCCAATTAACTATTTATTGTAATTTCTTTTTATTGTGGCACTGTCACAACTCGTTTAAAGAACAATTGTCATATGATAATTTCCCCATACAAGACCGCACTCTGTGGCTTCTGTTCAAAGCTACCATTTCTCGAATCTTTCACTTTTCCGCAGAAGACTTTCTTCCCCCAGCCCCATCACTCACTCTTCCCCACTCCTTTTGTCTCTCCGTTCCCGCCAGAATGTTCCAATTAGATAAAGATAAAGTTAAAGACAAACGCAAACGATTTACCATTTAACAACCAGTATCTTTTCGATGGCCCATCTTCCCCTCATTGTTGTCAGGCGGCGCTTTCGAGCGGCAATTAAGTGCTTTGGGTTTCAAGCCTCCATTAGACAACAAATGGAAAATGCTTAATGCTTCTATGACTGATTCGAATTAGAACGGGCTACCGTTAGACAGGCTTGCCCCGCGGTTAACTTTTTTTTATTTTAAGTTTTCGGTTTCGATTGGGTTTTTTTTTGTTTTTTCTTTGGGCGGGTCTAGCGTTTCATTCAGATCGTTTTCTATCTCACGGCAGCATTTCATTAATAACAGCTGATGATCACCGGTGGCCGGTGCCACCTGTGGACTCCGAACTGCTTAATTATTCATGAGAGCATTGGCATTTTCCCCTCCTCCCTTCTGCCTCTTCTCTGCTCTTTTTTTTGTTGTGGAATTTTGTTCGAGCGTGTTACCAATACCGTAATCCATTTAACTGTTTAATGTGACAGGGGGATTGGTTTTCGATTGGGTTTTGGGTTGGGTTTTAGGCCTAGCGGCGATCATCGTCTTTTTGGAGTTTTCTTTTTTGCGGTCTTCTTCGCTTCTGGCCGGGAGTTTCACTTTCAGAATTCCACATTCATTAGTATTCCCATTCCCATTCCATTTCTGTTTCCCTCGCATTATTGTTTCTAAGCCATTCCATTCCGTTTTGCGTAAGTGAATGCAATCAAAAGCATGCGAAACGAAACAAAAAATGGAACAAAAGAAAAGGAAACACGGCAAAAAAAAAAGAAGAATCTATTAAGAAAAGCATAATTCATGAAATAAATTCAAAACTGAAACTGACTTTAAATTGAATTTACCAATAACTACAAGTATTTAGCTTAGTTTTCTGATAGCAAATACAACATATAAATATTCTCATAATTTGTAGGTATATATTTAATATTTAAAATAAATCTTCTGAATAATCTTTATAAGTATTAAAATTTCTTGCCGTGCAACTTAAAGTACGTGCACCGAGTGTAGCAATATAATCGAGTGTGTTTCTGAATCATTGCATCATTGGCAAAGTCGCGAGAGTCGCGTATCTGTATCTGCATTTCTTGTCCAAGTATCCGTGTATCCGTGTGTCCAAGTATCTGAGTATCCATTCAGCTGGCTTAAGCCAACGAAATACGTTAAAAAAATGAAAAGAGTGAGTGAATTGTCCGGTGGTGCCACTTCCAAGAGTGTTTGTTTTGGGTGCACCGTCTGTACAAATCGCCACTCGAAAACCGCTCTGCGGTGGCAAATTAAGTCAACAGACAGTGCAGCGGGTTTGAAACTGATTTGAAAAACAACAATTTAACAAAAAAACACCTATCACTCTCACGTCAATCACCGGCTTTAATGGTAATCTTGATTGACCGGCGCAAAAAAAGTTTCACCCTGTCTGAGAAAGTGCCAAAACTCACGTTGTCGTCGTGTCTCCAGGGGTTCAAGGTCATGGAAAGACGGTTTTCTTGTTTCTTTTGAATAGGAAATGGTATAAAAATGAAATTCTTGTTTCTTTTGAATAGGAAATGGTATAAAAATGAAATTAAAACTACTGGGAATATGGGTTTGATTTAAAAAAAATACGATTTTAACTTGAATTTGAAACAAAGGAAATGAAACCTTAAAAAGTTTATAAAGGAAAGAAAAGAAAAGGAACGATGGCAAGAAACATTATCAAAGCTAATTTACCATATTTTAAATATAGTACATTGGATTTTTCCTCTTAATATAGATAAGAAGAAAAATACTTTTTTAAATTTTCAAAATTATTAAACGACAACTCAAACTTGTCTTTCGTACTCCTTACTCTTAAGTGAAAATGAAAAAAAAAAATTTTAAGGCATTCCAAAAATAAAGCTTTAAGTACATTTACAATCAAGCTTCGCTTGCAGGATAAATGCTATAAACTTTACGACTTTGCTAACAAGTATTTCATAAGCTTTGCCATGTGCAATTATTTCTCTAAGCCATTCAAAAAGTATTTAAATTCACAGTGGGCGCCAGCTAAAACCAACAATGGTTCTGTGTGGAGTAAATATTTGTAGGTTGTAACCACTTTTTCTTGTTTTTACGTAACTCCCACAACGGGCCAACAGCTGACCCCCATTATCCGCAGGCGGCATCATTAAATTCTCCGGGAGTTTGGGCCACGAATATTTTTTTTGGCATCCCAAAAGGTGAAGGAGACACGCCACTGACGGATTCGGGTTTGCATTTTAAATGCAAGCTGAAAGCGGACATCATTTTAAGCTCAAATGCACTGAGAAAAATGGTAAAAGGGCTGGGTAGTAAATTATAATAAATTTATTAAATGTATAGTTCATAATCTTGTTGTGTTTTTATTTAGAAAAATATCATGAAAATATCATGCAAATATTCCTCATAACAGTATTTTTAAATTTGTTCCGAATTAATGTTTCCACTGTTCCAAATTCCATGAATTTCGTTCCATTTCTGACCATTCACATTCTGAGTTATCGGGATATCCCATGCCGGCTCTCTGTTTAATAATAATTTCCCAAGAGAAAACCGGATCGGATGGCGGTGCTCCAAGGCGGAATGGTATCAAGTGAAAAGTGGGTTAGGCGGTCTACAGGTCTACAGGTTTTGTTGGAAATGGCACGGAACGGTGCGGAGCGGAACGAATGGTAACGAAACGGCTGCGACACTTGGCTATTGCACCCGAATGACCAAAAAGACCGGCCTCATCCACGCCGATTGCCAATCATCGGCCAAAGCCAAAAGCAAACGTGAGCCGGTTAAATGGACAGGCTTCGGTGGGTCGCCAAGTCGCTCGGTCGGTCGTCATACTCGATTCCGTGTGTACCAAGTACCGAGCATCGATACCCCGAATTGTGTCAACCGGGCCATAACAGTAAGACACTTGCCCGCAAAAAAATAATACAACAAAATCAGCTGCATAACGAAAATAATAATAATAAAAATAATAACAACAAGAAGGGCCCGCAATAGATAATAAACACATAATATCGTTATTCATAAATGTTATTTTTACCCAATCGATGGAATGGAAAAGTGTTATGACACACCATCGGATTCCACCCATAATGCTGTTAATCTAATTAACACCCAGGGAATTAGTGAGGACTCAGATGAGGCAAAAGGCAAAAGTTGTCTCAACTCCGGTATTAATTATAATTATAATCGATAAAGAGAAAACTATTTTCTTTATTCACATTAGAGAAACTATTTACAAAATAGGAAATGAGACATAGGGTTTGTAACGATTGCAAGGGAAAAAAACATAAAATGCAGCCTCGGCAAGAAAAAAAGTAAAATAAAAAATAAAGTAGAAATAAAAATAAATATAATCATATAAAATAAAATACATAAAAGTATATGAAACAAATTATCATTCTTTGAAATAAGAAACACATTGAATTAGAAACAATGGAAATGAAGCATTTAAAGGTTCCGTTCCTAAAGGAAACTATGACAAAGAACAGGAATCATGGAGTGCATCCTAAAAGGAATAATGGCAAAGAAATTCATTAAAATTCGAAACAAAGGAAATTAAACAGTAAATAGAGGAAAAGAGAAAAACAACAGAAATTGCTTTCCAATAGGAACGATGACAAAATTACCTTTTTACAAATCAATAACTATAATTAATCACAAGTATATACACATTCATACAAGTTTAATTAGTAAATAAAAAATATATAAGATTTATCTCTAAATATTTTATATTTAATATTTGTTTTTTGATCTTGAATATTTTTACTTAACTTTCCTGTCAACTTGATGTCAAGGCAAGCAATATTTTTCCCCATATAACCTTTCCCATCAATAAATCGCCTGGAATCGCTGCCCGGTTTACCACTTAATGCGGCTGCTAAGTGATTTTATATGGCAATCAACAGCTAGCTAGCTGTTCCATCCGAATGCGTTTCTTTGCTCTTTTTTCACTTTTTTTCTTTTTGTTTATTTTGTTCCATGGTTTGGGGAACTCTGAGGACCGAAGACCAAACACCGAACACCGAACACCGAGAGGCCTTAACCAACTTTCGGTTAACGAGCATTAAACAATTACGAAAATAATGCAATCAACTCAAATTTTCGGCATGCATATTCATTTCATAAGCGCGGCAATTATGATTGCTGGCTTAGTGAATGTCCCTAATGCGTGTCTTTCTAGATCCATGGAAACTAAATCGCTTTTTGTCCATCTTTAAATATTATGTCAGTAATGAGTTTTGCATATAAGCTTGCAGGGGGGTTTGCTCTTTGAAGGTTTTAAGTACTTGCAAGCTTTTGGTATTTTTTTCAATTGTTTACCTAAGAAATTGTTAGATTTCATGTTTTTAAGAGGTTTATTTATATTATAAATTAAAGGAGAACGAACTTGAAGAATTTGAAATTAAGGTTCATCTATGTTTATGAATTTTCAACTTGTTCTAACTACTTTTGAGTGTTATTTAATGATCCTAGGTCTAGTTTTTGCTTTAAAATATTGCTTTTTATTTTCTTTATAACTCTAAAAATACGTTAAGCTTTGATTTAACTCTAAGTATTTTGTAGTTAAATTTGCAAAGATTAAAATCAGTTTTTAAGGCCCTATTTTTTTTCTTTTAATTTGATTAAAAACATTTAAACAAAGTCTACGCACTTCCGTATTCTTAGCCTTATTTCCGCCTCTGCTTTAATTTGTTAATTGCTGAAAGGGAAAAGAGATTTACGCGAACACTTTTTCTCCTAAAAAATAAATAAAAAATAGACACAATCAAGCGGCAAATAAACTAAGCGAAATGAGTTAATAATAATTGGTTACGTTTATGTGAGTTAACTGTTAAATGGCTAATAAAAAGCAAACAAATTGCGTCAGTTGGGCGTCGCACAGAGTCAGATGGAGGTCCAAGTCTTGGGGCGAAAGTTTTTCTCTATTTTTTCTCTTCGCCAGTTCAGTTGGTTTTATTTTATTTTATTTTTATTTTTTCTTTACCTGTCTGGGCCGGCGCACGTAGCCAATAAGTCAGTATGCCAAACAATGTGCCACAGTGGTGGGGCTACAGTGGCGCGAATTGATATTAATGGCTCGTCATCGGTCCAAGGTGTTAGAGCCGTAGAAAATATATATGTGTATATATGTATATGTGTCTGGGCAGCATAAATCACAGAAATGTCGTATGCTAATTACTATTACGATTAACCCGAAAACCCTTAGCCCTAGCCCTAACCCTAACCCTAACCCCAAGCCTTGCTTAGGCCACGAAATGTCAGGAGGAGGCGGAATCGGTGAGGTGCCAGGTAAATATCGTTAAAGATAAAATCAAAAAAGAGATGCAAATGCATCCGAGACAAGCGAATGATGGACCATGGAGGGGCGTCAGTTGGACACGTCGATCCAACACCTGGAGTCGGCCCACAGCTGGTCTTTATACGCTAGCTAAAAGTATATCAAGTTGGAGGACATGATTTAGGCAGTGAATATAGAAATATATAAAANTCTTTGATACGAAAAATATTAAATAGGGTCAGCAGAAAATGTCTTTATATCGATCATTTATCAATGTTTATCGCGAAATTCGATATATACATAAATATATCCATGTTTTCTCGCTGGGATGTATCGATAAATCGATATCTTGTTTAACATTTTAAATGAATAAACAAAAAAAAAAAAATAAACAAATACATTTAAAAACGTTTTTGCTAATTTTTCTTGACAAAATCGATATTTTCTAATAAAATGGGATAGAAGTCGATATTTAAAATTTCGATATAACAAAGTGTTGAACAGTTCCGATATTTTAGAATATAATGCTATATCTTAAGATATTTAAATTAGCGATTTATATATTATATGATATATTACATATTTTTCGGTATATTTCGATATTCAACTCTTGTAAAAAGGTTATAAGAAAGTTCGATTTAAAGATATTTAAAAATACAATCGATGACAAATTTGTTTGTATATTTTTTTTTAATATTATCGAAACTGTACAATAAATGCAATTATTAAAAAAAATATGAATCCGATAAATGAAATGTTTACTAAATTGTCGATATTATGTTGAGAGAGATATATATCGATAAGCCAAATTAAACCATTATCGATTACAACCCTAGATTAAAGTTCTCAGTTAGAGTATATATGAATATATTATAGGGTATCGTAAGCTACGGCTTAGGGCTTTGCTCTCCCCTGGCTTGGGCACGCTTTTCTCCCCGCCACCACAAGCCAAGTTGGCAAAAGTAAAATTCATTGCTGACCAAGTTTTCCGCAACTGACATTTGATTTC
>JAEIHY010018923.1:0-22037 GCA_018904565.1 Drosophila tsacasi
TGTATATAATTAATTTTTCATATTTTCTCATAAAGTTATAATCTCCGCGATGTTCGTGAATATCAATGTTTCTTCACCTCTAAAATAGTTTCTGTGCGGCATGTCTACTTTTGAATGTGTAGTCGCAAAATATGTTTTACATACATGCAGCGCCCCCTAATGGCCAGCAATTGTAAAATGTGCAAATATATTTTAAAGAATCATGATTGGACATGATTAGTCGATACAACGGAACGTTCAGATTCGTTAATTACATTAAAAAGAAAAGACATCCAGTTTTAATTATACATATTCTAAATATTTGCATCTTTGAAACCAAAACAATGCTTCAGACAGAAAAAGAAAAAAAAAGAAACGCAACCTCAATTACTACATGTACTTTTCCCACAAGTTTCGAACATTAAAGAAATGCATACAAACAAGCTACTTCCAGCACTCACCAATTACTTCGAACCACAAATATTTTTCACAATTTTTTTTCTTTGAAAAATTATTTTCACCAGCACACGAACGTTTGAACAGACTTTTCGATTAACAATGAACTAGAGATGCAGATACTTCGACGCCTACAATGATGTTAGCGATGTTTTCGAAACATCGTTTCATCGATGTTTGGCGGAGAATCATCGATGTTTTTGCATATTGTGAAATAAAGATAAAAGTCGTATAAATTGTATGTATATAATTAATTTTGCATAATTTCTCATATAGTTATAATCTCCGCGATGTTCGTGAACATCAATGTTTCTTCACATCTAAAATAGAGTTTCTGTGTGGCTGTTGTGCATGTTTGGACATGATTTGTCGATACAAGGGAACGTTCAGATTCGTTAATTACATTAAAAAGAAAAGACATCAAGTTTTATTTATATTCTAAATATTTGCATCTTGGAACCCATAAATTTTTTAAAAGAAACAATTATTTAATGAATTAATTCTGTGACCGTAAACTATCGATAAAATCTATCGTTCGACATGAATACAAAAATATTTCTAGTCCAGCTGTTTTTTTGCGGAACAAATCGAATCTGAAACGTGAGCTTTGCTTTTTTGATCAACATAAAATACATAGCAATAATATTGATGTTTCCCTTGTAAGCTTATAGAAAACCAACGGCCACATGTGACAGAGGCATTCGTTCCCGCCGCCCCTGCTGACATCGCCTGACAAGGCCGTAAAAGACGCGGAATTATATAACCGCCGGCTAAAGAAACACATGAGTGCCTACAGCTCCTCCGTTCGTCGTCTGCTGGACAGCTGGCCCGGAAAGAAGCGCTTCGGGGTCTACCGCTTCCTGCCGCTCTTTTTCCTGCTGGGCGCCGGCCTGGAATTCTCCATGATCAACTGGACCGTTGGCGAGACCAACTTCTGTAAGTAGAAAACGCAAACTCTATGAGAATTCTTGGATAACATGTCCTTCCGCAGATCGCACATTTAAGCGCCGCCAGGCCAAGAACTACGTAGAGGAGCAGCTGCATTTGCAGGATAGGCAGACCACCACCACCGAGCACTGATTCACAATGCCCGCCGGAGTTTCTTGGGGCCAGTACATGAAGTTCTTGGGCAGCGCCTTGGTGGCCATGATGGCCGGATCCCAGGCTGTGCACATGTACTACCGCCCGCTCGAAGATCTGCCCGCCTACATAGAGCGGGAGAAGCATAGTCCAGAGGCGAGTCCCACTGCTAAGCCACCAGACGCGACCTGAGACCGAGGTTCCATGTGTATTTTACTAAATTTCAGTTCATTAAAGTTAAAGTTAAGATAGCACTTTATTTAACAAATCTATTGTAAGCTAAAGCTGGGAGCTGGGAGACTACTTGTCGTGCACCTTGCGGTGGTTCTTGAGGCACGTCTGCTGCCGGAAGGCCTGGCCGCAGGTGCCGCACACATACGGCTTTTCGCCGGTGTGGATGTACTCGTGGTGCCGCAGCGTCTTGCGGGAGGCAAAGTTCTCTGGACAGTGGCGGCAGGCGAAGGGCTTGAGCTTGAGGTGAACCGCCCGAACGTGGGCTTCCAGTTCGAAGCGTCGGGCGAAACGTCGACCGCAGTGCTCGCAGGGCAGCTTGTCGCTGGAGTGCATCAGCATGTGCTGCAGCAGCATGAACTTCTTGGCCATCCGGCGCCCGCACACCTGGCACTCGTGCGGCAGCACGTCCTGGCGGCTCCCATCCTCGTTAGCGGTGGCATGCTGCTGCAGCGTGTGGTAGCGTAGAGTGTAGCGCGAGTGAAACTCCTTCTGACAGATGTCGCAGTAGTGGCGCTCCCCGCTGCCGCCCTCCTTGGCGGCCAGTTCGTCCTCCGTCGGATGCTTCGTGCGACGATGGTACTTGAGATTGGCCGACTGATTGAAGCTGGCGCCGCACTGCTCGCAGATGAACTTGCGCGGGACGCTGTCTCGCTCCCGCGGACTGTGCTTCAGCCGCTTGTGCTTCTGCATGGCAATGCGGCTGGTGTAGACCCGCTCGCAGCCCGGCTGGTCGCAGGGATGCCGTCGCTCCAACGGCGTGTGCACCTCGCGGATGTGCGTGTACAGGCCGCCCATGAAGCTGTAGGCCTTCTCACACTGATCGCACTGGAAGGGTCGCTTGCTGCCCTCGTGCACCTTCCGGACGTGGGCCGCCAAGGTGATTTGGTGAGCAAAGCTGTGCCGGCACACCGGGCACTTGAGGCTGTTCCTGGTACTTCTCGCGGCTTTTTCTCCGCATTTCTCGAGCTTTACGGCTGGCTCATCTATGGGATCGGGGTCGGGATCGGGTTCCGGTGGCTCCAGGCTGTGCAGCGACTCCTGGTTGAGGCTCAGCTCGTCTAGGTCCTCGTAAACCACCTCGAAATTCGGCTCTGGCTCCTGATCCTCCTCCTCCTCTTCCTCCTTTTTGGGCACTTGCAGCAACCTCTGCCGGCATTCTTCCGCTCTGGCGCGGAACCTCTCGAACTTACGGATTAGCTCGAGGCATTCCGGGCACATTTCTCGGGGCCACCACGGCTGCTCCCCCTCCGCTGCATTCTCCGGCTTCTGATCCAACAAGAGATTTATGTCGAGCAACTGTTGCAGCTCCGGGCTGATTGGGAGCGCGTCTGATTGGAAACAATATGCCCCTCGGTCTTCGTCCAGCTTGAGCAGACAGGTGCGGCAGTGTTCCCTGGCGGTTTCCCGGGTTAAATTCCGCGGCATTTTGGCCCAAATTGTTATTAATAATTATTATTATTATTAATTTCGAGAATATAAACAAATACTGCAGTGTGACCGAAGCCTAGAAAAATTTCCAAAACCAAAGAAACGCTGGGAGTAGGACCAGTCGCCACGGAGGAAGAAATCCTCTCTTATTGCGATTGTGGACGTTATGTTACCCGATTGGGATTTTACGCCATTTTACATTCCCGATTCGGAACTCTGTCCAAAATACATATCGATTCGGAATCTGACCCTCAAATACTTGCCGATTTGGAATTCTACCCCGCCTGTAACATTCCCTTAGGAATTTTAGTTAACTTTCCTTAATTAAGGTGTGACCAGTCGTTGTGGAAGAAAAAATCCGTTCCCTTTGTGATGAACTGAAAGCTTATAAAGGGAACACCAGGCGGGGCACACTGACGGACAGAAAGAAGAAAAAAACACAACTAACAACACGCACCCACAGTTACACTTAGGACAAGCGAAAAGTGAAAATCAAACCCTGCGTTTCTTAGCCAATTTCCTGTACATCACAATCATGAAGTTCCAATACAAGGAGGAGCACGCCTTTGAGAAGCGTCGCGCTGAGGGCGACAAGATCCGTCGCAAATATCCAGACCGTGTACCCGTAAGTACCCGAATTTATATATATATATATGTATGTATGTATGTATGTATCGTGCGTGTGGTGGAGTGCGCGAGTGTATGTATGCGTTTGTTTTGCGTCGTTCGCTATATTTTTGTTGTTTTTTTTTTGTACCGAAGAAAATCAATACTGCGCATATTGGGGATGTTGGTAATTGTTAATAATTTCGCAACGGGATGTCAGGTGCTGAAAGCGCATCGATTGCATAAAATGCATTTCAGCTGGGAAAACATTTGCTAGCAACCACAATGCTCTCAAATGAAAAGCAAAAGGAATTGTCCCCCCGCCGTCAAACACTCACACATAGGCACACCATCTAACACAAAAAGAAAAAAGAACAAAGCAGCTTCGCTGTGTGAGTGCGAACGAGCTAGCCGTTTCGCTTGCTCAGCTGTTGTGGTGTTGTTGTTTTCCCACTGGCCTGCCTGATTTCATCTGCTCTTCGCCTCCCCACTCCGCTTGCCAAACCGCGAACCAGTTGTTTTTGATTTAAATTTCATTTTTGGTGTTTGTTTGCTTGCAAAAACAAGCGAGTGTACTGCGCATAATAACAAATCACCCACTAATACACACAGGCACGCACACAGCGACAGGAATTAGTCATAGAGATGGGCTGCACACAAAAAAACAAAAAACAAAAAGCAGAAAAATGAAAAACGGGAAAACAAGGGAGACTGTGGGGAGAGGGGGAGCAGCAGGCGGGGAAGCAGGTCTCCTCCGCTCTTGCTATTTCACCACCTTATCAGCGAACTCCACTCCTTTCGCAGAGNACAAAAGGAGGCAGCAAACGGAAAGAAAACACAATTAAAAATAATTGTAAATGTAAAAACACGGAGCTGAAGGTGCCCCAATCGCCAGAGAAGTGCATTCGCTGTTTTTGTTTCTCGTCTCTTTACCGCATATATACATGAGTACATACATACAATGCATATGTGTATAATATTTGTGTTTATATTGTTCGCCTGTTTTCGATTTCGGGTTTTTGGCAAGTGTACAAAGTGCCAAAGTCACATAACAGCTGATGAGTGCTGGGAAGGCCAGCTGGTTGTCGCATCATATTATGTATATATGTTTGAATGTGCACAGATATATCCCAGATTCCTTCTAGTATCTCAAAACTGTCTACATTAGACGCTATTGCCAAAACGCAGGCACCTTGATTTCGGCCAATGACGCTAACCAGATTCGGTTTTTTGGGGGGAGAGGGTGGTAGGGAAGCAGCGATAAGCGGCAATGGTTTGCCAATTTCGTATTCATCGGTCAAAAAAAAATTATTTGTTGTTGCTTGCGCCCGCTTCCTGTTCTAAAAGTTGGCCAAAAACCAGTTGAGCAATTAGACCAGTCACAGGGGTTAAACTTTGCTCAGAACAGGGGTTAAACGGGGCCTCACTAAGCTCAATTAATAGTAAAATATTAGTGAAATCCGTTTGTGGCCACAAATTAAAGGAACAAGTTATGAAATCTTAGTTTCTTAATTTTATTTACCTGGTAATATATCTTTGTTTAATATACATATACTACTCAAAATGGAATATAAAGTTTGGGTTTCCTAATAGTGTAAACCCAAAACTAACCATTTTCATACATTTAATAAAGATTTTACCCAATATTTAACAAGTTTTTGATTCTAATAGTGTTTCTAGGCCAAAATACTTAAAACACACCACTCAAAGTTGGTAAAGCTTTCAGTTAAAGTAAATATATACCAGCTCACTGATAAATAATGGATTTAAGCAAAAAAAAAAACCCCTGAGCGAACCATTTAAAGGATCCAGACCTATGAAATAACCTTAATGTGCAAATTATACATTAAATAACACTATTTACTGCTTATAGTATTTCATCGTTAAATTATGTTAGAAATTAAAGGCTTCCATCATTCGAAACGTTGACAAAATTACTTGTAAGGGAACGTGTTTCCATTTTAGGACAGTTTTCAGGCCAAAAATGATCCTCTAAGCCAGTGAGTTTATACATTTAAATGCGATCACTCTCTAAAAGTAATAAAAACGATCCCAGCTTCATGTTTAATTAAATTTAAGCTTGAATAAATGCCAAATATAAATATTATAACTCGTTCCAGTTATAAATTATGTTCAATTGTAGACAAAAAGTGAGTTGTGCACCTGAAAAACTTGTATTGCGAAACTCCGCGTTACTCATTCTACTGCCTAATTACACGTTTCAGTTACTAGATTGGTAATTCAAGTACGTTTTCACCCCAATATACATGAACTAACTAACATCAAGATTTAGTCAGGGGATTTGCATTTTAAATACTGAATTTGACATTTTTCAATGTTATTTATTGCTGAAATTGTGAAATTACTCTCGTGAACTGATGAAACTGCCCAAATCAAGCACGAAATTGCTAATTTCAACTACCAAACGAATCATATTAGCTCTTAAAGGGTTAAATCAAGTCACGAACTGCATGCATAATTTATGCTATATATTCTTTATTTACCTTTATTTCTGGTACAAAATCAATATTTTGGGTCTGTAATATTTTATTTACGAGCTCAATTAAACAATATTGAAAGCACCAAGGTTAGTTGTTAGTTATTCATACTTTTTATTTGCATAAAATATTTGAAAATCATTAATTAATTCAGGCACGAAATGATCGAATCCCCGGGTAGCACGTAGTCGAGCAGACGCTGAAATGCAATGCCTTGGCACGTAGCTCCCACATATTGCAATTTAGAACTAACACACCTTCTGTTTTTCTGTCTCTCTCTCGTTGCCAGGTGATCGTTGAGAAGGCCCCCAAGGCGCGCATCGGTGACCTGGACAAGAAGAAGTACCTGGTGCCCTCGGATCTGACTGTTGGCCAGTTCTACTTCCTCATCCGCAAGCGCATCCACCTGCGTCCCGAGGATGCCCTCTTCTTCTTTGTGAACAACGTCATTCCACCAACATCGGCAACCATGGGCTCCCTGTATCAGGTAACTAAGCACCTCTCTAGCTCTCTCTCTCTCTGATCTGTGTTTCTAACACAATTTGTGTCCTTAAAGGAACACCACGAGGAGGACTACTTCCTGTACATCGCCTACTCCGATGAGAATGTCTATGGCATGGCCAGGGTCAACTAACTCTGCGGCGCTTCGCATTGCTCCGCTGCGGAAAACAACCCCCTATACAGAAATCTATATATATAAATACAAATATATTTTATGTTTAGCATGCAGCTTAAAAATACGGACGCGAGTTAGCTAAACGAATTGATGAAAAGAATTTGAAAATGATCTGAACCAGGCAACAAAAAAATCCACAAAACACAGAGAAGAAAACGACAAAAACAATTGTTATGTGACCTTTATTTTATATATATACATTTTCTATACGCATTAGTATTTTCAATTAAACTCCGCTCTTTTCCTACCATTAATAACCCCAGAAACAGGCTCCCTCTCCATTTAATTTCAATTGCTGCTACGCGCATGCCCTTTGTACTTTACTTTTTATTCGCTTACTTCGTTAATTTCGCCCCCTTACCCACTTTTTTTTTACTATGCAACAAAATGTTGTGCATATTTAGTGTGTATGGTTACGAATAGGACTCTCTCGGTTAAGTGTACGGTAATTAATCTATTATTAAATAAACAAAAACTACAAAAATACGTCAACTGCTTTGATTTTTGGGGTTCACTTGAGCCACTGTTGAGTTAACAAAGAAATTATTCTATAATTACGGGAGCAGCGGAACGAAAAGGCGCCAATTATTATTTCTTTTGTTAAATGAACAATAGTTAAGTATCTTACACAAAAGATAAATGGAAATATTGATAAGAAAATCATTGTTATCAAAATTTAAAGTATCTTGATTAGCTGATTAATATTTAATTATAGAAAGGAAGCGAACAGCGGCAGTCGAAATTTGTACACCATTACAGTGTCCCAGTGCTCGTTGCATGATATTTATAATGTTTATCAAGGCAAAGTGATTCATGTGCTTTGTTTTAAAAGGTAATCTTATCGTAGCACAAAAGGACTTATCACTGCAGTAGTTCCGTTTTGAAAATGGCGCCACACAGCGCAATCGATGGGCAGCACTGCTTATCAACTTATCCGTGAGAATTACTTGTACAAATTCAGCAGAACTTCCAGAAAGACCAGAAATTCACTAGTTCAGCTGCATGATTTAATAAAATAGTTTTAAAAATTCACAGAAATTACCAAAAGTTTAAAAGCTTTTCTTAAGAATCATCGATAGCAGCAACCAAAACCATCGATATACAATCGGCGCTACATCGCTGTTACTGCCAGCTCTAGCTGGTTCTTAAAAATTATTAACAAATCGCCGTTTTTTTTCATGTGAAACACATCGTGTGCCAAAAGTGCAACACGCCCGCCAGAACCAGGGCCAACACGGACACAGACAAACACAGAAACAGGTAAATGCGCGGCTTGCCACCTCGCCAGCCGGATAAAAGCGGACCCAGTTACAAAACAGGAGAGAAGGTGCAAAATCGAAATCGAAGAAAAGAGTAAAAAGCCCAAAGGCGGGAGGCAGGAGAAAACCTCGCCACTGCTGAGCACTGTTATTGTTATTGTTCCTGTTGTTGTTTTTGTTGTTCCTGTTGTGCCTCGTGACGCTGTAAATTAGTAAAATGAATAACATGCGTAGTTCAGTTGTCAAATAATAGATTTCTATTCGACCGTCTACCAAGTGCAATTGATTTTCATGTCTTTTTGTTGTTGTTGTTATTGGGGGATGGTTTGCCAATCGCACCACCCCGACACTGCCGGGTTTCTTGAACCCCCAAATCTTCCGCCGGAGAAGAACCAAAAACAAAGTCAAAAAAACAGCTGCAACGGTTGCCACATAACTGTAACCCGTAGTAACTGATTGTAGAGAAACAATCGTGGTTATTGAATTATGGCGAAACGTGCTGATTGGACACTTCGGGGTGGAAAAGCAACAGAAACAGAAAAAGAATACAAATTAAAAAAATGGCAAGAGAAAACAGCAAAAGCAGTCGTGTTATTGTCCAGCTCAGCTTGTTTTTGTTGTCTTCCTTGTCTCTGTACTCCGCTCTCCATTCGTCACCCACTGTTCTTTGCACTCTCTCTCTCTCTCGTTGCTGTGTGTGTGTGCGCCTTCCGTCTCTGTATTCCGCTTCTGTTTCTGGCTCGTTTCGTTTGGCGAACATGTGGATTCGTTTTATTGGTGCTCGAGTATCGCATGATTATCTCGCGCTACCGCTGCTGATGTCGCCCGTTCTTGGTCTTCGTGTTGTTGTTGTTGTTGTTGCGCTTTTCCGCGGGCTTTGCACACAGACACACACGCACACTGCCAACTGACAGAAAAAAAAGATTAAAGAGATTTTCATTTTTCCCAAGCAAATCAAATTCAATTTACGAAACTATCAAAACGCCCGCATAATGAACGAAAAAGAAGTACATGTTTAAGTCGAATATGGGATACCCTTTATTTTATTAATTTCGATTTTTAAGCTTTGATCTTTTAAACTAAATTGAAAAATGACTAATATATTATTTCAAGTGTTTCAAACTTAAATTTCAAAATTAAATGTTTCTTTTAAATACAAAATTAAATTATTAAAAATTAAACTAAAATTGAAAAGTAAATCTTAGACTAGAACTAGAATTCTCAAAGGTTTTAGCGGGAAATTGGGTTTCAGTAGATAAGAAAAAGATCTTTTAAATAATGTACTTTATTTCAAATAAATTCCTATATTATTTAAATAAATTAGTTCCTTGTGTTCTTAATCTCCATGTAAACCCCTTTTTTCAAATTTGTATGAGGTTAAAGTTTAATCTATTTGTTGAAATTCTGTGTGTGTGACGGAAGGCTAAATTTCCCAGACTTAGTGTACAATTATTAGCCAAGACAACGCCAGGGGTTAAGAAGTCACGCCGCTGACAGACACAGATTAAGGGTTTGGGGCCTTAAGATAACTGATCTCCGGGGGAACACACTTTTGCGATAAGACCTGGCCAGACAACAGAATGATAGTAGTCTGTAGTGGGCTGTGTTCTTCCCAAATCCAAAATCCAAACACTATGACGACGACAGTCAGAAATAATACATAAATTAGGGCACCCACAATATATACAACATAATATGCATACTTACATATATTTATTTATACATACATACCTATAATTTGGTTACTTCGTACCGTCACCACTTTGCTAGCTTATCAGTTTATCAGGGGCTGTTGCCGGGGCAAGAGCTTATTTCGTATTTGGCCACCGCTTTAAATTCAAAGTTCTTCAATTCGAAATTCTTGCGTTTTATTTTCCGCCACTCGCAGCCACACACAGACAGCCAACACACCGCTTAAATGTCACAGCACTCGAAGAAGGAGAGCAGCAGCAGAAGCAGCAGTAGCCATGCAAACCAGAGCCACAAACATGCGAGCAACAGCAGCAACAGTCCAAACTCCAGCAGCGGCAACAAGAGCCACAAGCGGCACACGGCGTCCAATGGCAGTGTGAAGGCCAATAGCCATTCCCAACAATCCAACACCAACAGTCACACGCCCTCCAAGTCCCCCAGCAGCGGCAGTAATATTAAAAGTAGCATAATGCAGGGCGCCGGAGCCGCATCTGCGCCCGTGCTCAGCAAGAAGGAGAAGAACCAAAAAGACAAGCAGCGCGAAAAGGAGCGCCTGGAGCGCAGCCAGCTGGTACTCTGGCGGCGACCGCTGCAGACCACCAAGTACTGTGGCCTCGAGCTGGCCGCCCTGCTGCGCACATGGAGCGCCAGGTGAGTGATTCCCACAATAACCCCGAAGAGTCCTTCATCCAATCCAATTGATATTCCCTTGCAGATTGCTGCAGCAGCGGCTGCTACTGGCCGCCCTGATAGTATTAGGCATTGTATTTAGCATAATTTACAAAATAGACGGTCCTCATCAGATGTTCATCGAGCTGGTGCGACGGAACACCTGGTTCTTTGTCTACTGGCTCGGCCTGGGCGTACTCTCCTCGGTGGGCCTGGGCACCGGCCTGCACACGTTCCTGCTCTACCTGGGGCCGCACATAGCCAGCGTAACGCTGGCCGCCTACGAGTGCAATTCGCTCCGTTTCCCCCAGCCGCCGTATCCAGATGAGTGGGTATTCCATCCGACATAAATTTCGCCCGTTCGTATGACTAACCTATTTTCTTTTGTGTTCCTCGCAGCATCATCTGCCCGGAGGAGCCATACGATAAGCGAGTACCGAACATTTGGTCCATCATGTCCAAGGTGCGACTGGAGGCGTTCCTATGGGGCGCGGGCACGGCGCTGGGTGAGCTGCCGCCCTACTTTATGGCCAAGGCTGCGCGACTCTCTGGCTACGATCCGGACGATGCCGAGGAACTGGCCGAATTCGAGGCGCTGAATGCGAAGCGGCATCAGAAGAACCTCAGCCTCATGGACAAGGGCAAGCTGTTTATGGAGCGCGTCGTGGAACGCGTCGGCTTCTTTGGCATCCTGGCCTGTGCAAGCGTGAGTGGTGGATATATCTGTGTGGTGGGGTTCGTCGAACATCGAGTGGGATGTGTGCGAACTCTGCTAACCTGAAGACTGATCTAAGAACTAAGAAGCAGGCACTAAGCTCTCTCCTTGCCTTGCAGATTCCCAACCCCCTGTTCGACCTGGCTGGCATTACGTGCGGCCACTTTCTGGTGCCATTCTGGACATTCTTCGGGGCCACGCTGATCGGCAAGGCCGTGATCAAGATGCACATCCAGAAGATCTTCGTTATAATTGCCTTCAACGAGACGCTAATCGAGCGGGCGGTAGACCTGCTGGCCACCCTCCCCGTTCTGGGCCATAAGCTGCAGGAGCCGTTCAAGGCGTTCCTAAAGAACCAGAAGCAGCGACTGCATCGGCAGCAGCGTGGAGCGGACGGTGGCGCTGGCGGTGGTGGTGATTCTGGCAACCTGTTGTCCAAGATCTTTGAGACGTTTGTAATCGGCATGGTCTGCTATTTTGTGGTCTCCATTGTGAACTCTCTGGCCCAGAGCTATCACAAGCGACTGCACAAGAAGCCGGCGGCTTTAACGCCACCAGCAGTTTCAGCAGCGGCGCTCAAGCGGCTGGGCAAGTCAAAGGCTTTAAGGGATTAGAGGGTGTCGCAATCTCTTCGCATCAGTTTCGAGTTTATATATTTTTTGTTTAACGTGTTTGTCGCTTTTTTAGTCGAATTATAAGTGTATGCGGTGAAACGATCAGTTTTTTTTTGTTCCTGAGTCTGAGAAAGAGAGAGAGATAGCGGGAAAAGCCAGAGGAATTTACCTTGTAGACTAGATTAGGAAAAGCAGGAGGAGGAGGAGGAGGAGGAGGAGGAGAAGGAGGCGGGGTGCCCCGCGTAGCAGCCGGATCAGAATATATTTTAGTAAAGTGAAAGAGAAAACCTTAGTAATATATAATATGTCGCCGCGAATGTAACAGAGAAAGCAGCTAGTCGTCGCTCCTAATGAAAAGCAAAAGCAAAAGCAAATTGTGCAAAAGCAAAAGCAAAAGCTGTGCAAAAGACAAAACAAAAACAAAGCCAGAGAAAACAGAGAACCCAAAATTAAGCGTAGAGTCAGAACGATTAAGAATAAAGTATACAAATGCTGAAAAATAAACGAAATATGGATATATATACAACTGAAAGCCGATATGTATGCATCAATTCTTATGGGAAGACTGGGTATTAACATTCCAGTAGGGAAATATACACAAATGGAATGCATCAATTAAAACGAGGAACGACTGAGGTCGACTAACGCCAAATTCTGTTCATTATCGTAAGCTATTCTTATGATTCTCGGTTAAAACCATAAATTAAATAAAAGCAAATGTTGGCGAAATAAAACAATGATATTATTACTATTATTTTTATTTGTGTATGATTTGGGAGGAGGAGGGGTTAGTAATGTGAAAGGGGTTGAGGTAAGTATAATAATTTCATCAAACAAAAAAGGCAAAAAATATATAATTAATAATAAAAGCAAAATAATATATAATAATAAATATATGGAAAAAGAAGCTTAATTAAAGTTTTCAAAGATTTTCATGGCATACGGGAGTATGCGTAATATTTGTATAGAACCACAATCATACGCACCGTGGGACATAAAACCTTAAAAAGTTTTATTTTCATAACTTGGCTTAAACTCAACAGAGTTCAAAAAGGGGTAGGTACATTTTCTGCTTGGTTTTTATAGGAGAACATTTCTGCATTTAAAACTCGATTACTAATTTTCGGCAAATTTTAAACAATCTTGACGATGTAACCCCTTAAACTTTATTGAAAAAATGGGTAAATAGTTGGCTTAAAAATCGATAACACCTGGAACACTGTGGAATGCCCACCCGGCTCCAAGTGCCGCGCACCTCGTCCTGTCGAACCTTCCCAGGGCCTCGCGCATCGCCGGCAGATCAGAGGTCTTGGCCAAAAAGAGCTGCTGTTGCAAGGCAATCCTGTGGTTGTCAAAATTGGAGCGCTCAAGTGCATACAGAAGCGAGCGCCATACCAGCAAAAAGATAATACATGTTTTTTTTTTGTATTTTTTTTTATGATTTTTCTTTATTATGAATGTTTTTAGTTTTTCTTCATCTTACAATTTTTCCCCCCAATATATATGTATAATAATAATAAAAAAAAGTTTTATTCTTTCAACAAATAGTTTCTCTTCTCCTTCGTCATTTCATTTCGCAGTTTTACTCGTATTATGTTGTGGCTTCTTTCCTTCTTTCCTTCGTTCGTTATCCATTATGTAGCTTGACATTAAATATACAATTAACTTCACATATATAGCGTTGTATATGGCCCGATTGGCGAATACAGCTTTAGTTTCCTTCCTTCCTTCCTTCCTATCATCTTTTTTTCTTTCACTAAAATTTATGCTAAAAACACACGCTTAAATGAAGAGGGAAGCACAGATTTTTTTGCACAAGAGAACGAAAAAATTATATAAAAAAAAATGCACACACATTTCGACTTTCGGCGAGAAAGATACATATATAGAAATCATAATGATATAATTAAAAAATAATATATATTTATATATAGATTGATGTGTAAAAAAAACCGCGCAACGAGGACAAGTTTTCTTTGTTTTTTTTTTAACTTTTAACTACACACACAAAACGAAAATCGAGAATATATAGATTTATAAAAAAATAAAGGAGGTTCAGGAAACGAGACAGGAGAAAGGAAAAGCTACGCTTTTCTTTACTGCACAGAGGGAAGGAAATTTTCATCAGTTTTTCTTTCTGGGAATGTATTGCGGTTGGAAAAACTGTTTTTAAATCTCGATCAAATCCGATAAAATGGTACTTTTGTTTAGATTAAATATTAATTAGCCTGCGTGTGCGTGTGTGTGTGGGTTGAATAAATAATTAAATTAATTATTATAAATAGATCGATAGATAGATGTGTGTGTGTGTGTGTGTGGTGTGTGGGAATGCTTCTTTCCTTTCGATCCTTTCAGATTCGATCCTGGTTTTTAGCACAAAAGTGTGGCTGCACATTTATAATTTATAATTTCTTGTATATATTTTTTAGCTCGCTTTTCGTGTTTTCTTTTGTTCGTTTTACTATTTTTTAGAAAAATATATATATATATATATATATATAGAAATCCTAGCTTGGAATGTGTTCTCTCCTTTAGTTGCCCTTGTATACATATACACACACATATACATATATATATTCTGGTTGCCTTTCGTTTCCAATTTACATACATTTATATATAGTTAATATTGTCATTTAGCTTTCAAAAAAATATATACTCTATGCCTTAATTTTGTTTCGTATTTTTTTTGTTTGCTTTTTACAAATTTTCTCAGCGTTTCTTTTGTTTGGTTTTTGTTTTTTTTTTTTTTCGCAAAATAACATTACACACTTGAAAAAAATGGGGGAAAAAAACAGTAGGTCACAAAAAGTTGGCTTTACAAAAGTGGCTGTGTGTATGTGTGTGTGTGGAGTCTGATAAACCTGCTCCTAGTGTTGTGTACATTTATATTTAGTTTTTACCTTTTAGTTTTTAGTTTTTATTATTATTTTTACTTTTATTTAATAATAATTGCAACGCTTCTTCTGCAGATTCTGCCGCCTGTCTCTCTGTATTTTTCATTCGCTTAACTTTTCCTTTCCTTCTTGCGTTTTTTGTTTTTTTTTTTGGATATGTGTATTTGCCTTGCCCTCCCCCCGAGGACCTTCTCCCACGCCGCTTCCTCCTGCTCCTCCCTCGCCTGGCTAGACCTTGGTGGTGGCCTTGGCCGCCTGCCAGGATTTGTGATGTTTACTACTAGGGCGTCCTTGTGCCTCCCGCTGTTGTTGATGATGATGGTGATGCTCCGGCTCCGAATGCGGCTGCGACAGCGAGTGGGGCTCCTTCCTTTGCCTTCCTTTGATTATTCTTTGTTATGTCTGCAGGGGATAACTGTTCTTGGCCTCCGCTGGCGTGGAGAGCTGGCGGCGACAGCTGGCCACCGCCACAGCCACCGCAACGGCAGCCGAGTGATGGGCTTGATATCAGCACTCGGACTTGTCCTCCTCCACCAGGAACTGTGTATCCTTGCCGGTGTCCGCCGACGGGTCCAGCTCCCTGGTGCGCAGCTGCAGCTGCGGCGAGGCCTTGTGCGTGATGCTGCTGGGCGCAATGATCGCGGAGGCGGGCTCCGTAAAGGAGCCGCTGGCATGATGGCCAATGGCCTTGCCCTTGGCGGAGGGTTCACCTGGAACATCATAGATGCCTGCAGAGGGAGAGAGGGAGAAAGGGAGGATTAGTTGGATATTATTTTAGTGGAATCCCTCTCTATAGGTTACTCCTCACTCACCCGAACCATTGCCCATGCCCGGATCGGCGGTGGTGCCCGACTGCACGGCATCGTACATGGGATTGGCAAAGTCGCGCGCCTTATTGGCATTCACCGTCTGCAGGTTGTAGCCCTCGATGGGTGCCACATCCCCGGCGCCGGGAGCAGAGGCTCCTGGGAAGCCGCTCTCGCTGAACTCCACATTCGAGCCATGGCGGAAGGTGACGCTCTGCGAGGAGGTCATGGCCGGCATGCGAGCCAGTTTGCCGCTGTAAAAAGGTAACAGGAAACAACAAGGTTAACGATGGATGAGGATGGGGTTTCTCCAAGGGGATAAAAGCTACTTACAATGGCCTCTTGCGGATGACATACCAGGCCCCGGCGGCGGCCATCATTACCAGCAGGATGACCATTATGGGCACCACCACGGCGGTGACATTCGCTCCGCCATGGCCAAAGGCACCGGTGGTGCTCGTCTCGCAGTGCTCGCCACGGAACTCGGACACGCACTCGCAGATAAGCTCGCCCTGGGCATCCTCCTTGCAGAGCCCACCGTTCTGGCAGGGACAGATCCTTGGCGCCGGACGCGGATGCTCGGCAGCGGCGTTGCAGATGACCTCGGCGGTGCTGCGGTGCGAGGGCGGCGGCCCAGAGGCATCGGGACAGGCGCACCGATGGCCACCGGGGACGAGGAGGCACAGGTGGGAGCAGGTGGAGTTGTCACAGGGATTGGGCAGCGAGGTGTTGTACCGCTTGTCGTGGTACACCTTCAGGCCGGACGGATTGACGAGGTTGCGATGCAGCACCACCTGCACCCCGCGCCCGAACTTATCCTGGCGCACCAGCTCCCCGGTGTCGCGGGTCATCCAGAACATGTTCGACTCGAAGAGGTCCAGGGAGACGGGATGCCGCAGCTGGTCGCCCTTGACGATGGCCTTGCGCCGGGACCCGTCCGCCCGCATCGACTCGATGGCATTCAGCTTGGTGTCCACCCAGTAGATGATGTGATCCTGCGAGTAGTCAATGGTCAGGCCAGCCGGATGACGGATCTGTTCGGTGATTAGGGGCCTGCGCTTCGAGCCATCCATCCAGGACACCTCGATCTTGGGCGCCGAGCCGGCATCGGACCAATAGATCCTGCCCAGCTGCGGATTCACCGCAATCGAGGTGGGTACCTCCAGTCCGGCATTCACAATGGAGCGACGATAGCGGCCATCGGTCTTGGCCACCATCACGCGACCCCGCGGCTTGGAGCCCGTCCTGTCCATTTCCGTCCAGTAGAGATTCGAGGCCAGCCAGTCGACGGCCACGGCGGTGGGTTTCGAGCCTCCCTTCATGTTCAGGTCCTGGGCAAAGCCGATCTTCGCCCGCCCATCGATGGCATTGACCATGTACGACCGCTTGATGGTCTTGTCGTAGCTGTCCGCCCAGAAGACGATCTGCTGTTGGGCGTCGTAGTCCAGCGCCTCGATCCTCTTCTCGGCGGCTATCACCTCGAACTCCTCGCGCTTCTGGAGGTCGAGGCCCCGGATCTCCTGCCCGTTGGCGAACACCAGAATGACGTCCTCCTTCTCGGCGCGGCACACACCGCTGGCGCCGTCGGTCAGGTGGAAGCCTTCCCGGCAGCTGCACGAATAGGTGCCGTTCAGGTTGTGGCACTGATGCGAGCAGGTGTGCTGCCGCGTGAGGCACTCGTCCACATCGGAGCACTTCTTCTTGTTGTCCGCCGCTATGATGTAGCCCGGATAGCAGGTGCAGATGTAGCCGCCGTCGGTGAGGTTGTGGCAATGGTGCTGGCAGCCGCCGCGCGTCTGCTCCGAGCAGCTGCTGGTGTGATGGCAGCCCAGCTCGTCGCTGCCGTCGCCGCAGTCGTCCGCGTAGTCGCACACCTGCGAGCGCTCGATGCAGTGCTTGTTGGCGCACTGGTACTGGGTGTAGAGATCGCAGGGCTTCTGCTTGCTGGCGCAGAGGGTCATGTTGTTCTCGTCGCTGCCATCGCCGCAGTTGTCGACGCCGTCGCAGATCTGATACCGGGCCACGCAGCGGTGGTTCGAGCACTGGAAGCGACGCAGGGTGTCGCAGTTGAAGTCACTGCAGACGCTGGGATCCTCGTCGCTGCCATCGCCGCAGTCATCGGTGCCGTCGCAGAGGTCGGACAGGGACACGCACAGGTTGTTGTTGCACTGGAAACGCGACTCGGGGCAGTATCTGCCGCCCGGGAAGCGTGGCGGACAGCCGACCTCGTCGGACATGTCGCGACAATCGCGATCGCCATCGCAGCGGAAGTACGAGGCAATGCAGTGTCCGGAGGCGCACTGGAAGGTGCCATTCTTGCACTGATAGCCCTCGCAGTGCATCTCATCGGAGTTGTCGCCGCAGTCGTCCTCGTGATCGCACTGCCAGCGCGAGGAGATGCACTTGCCGTTGCCGCAGCGGAACTCCGACTCGGAGCAGTCCCTGTAGCGACCCTTGCACACAGCCTCGTTCTCGTCGCTGGCATCGCCGCAATCATCCGCAAAGTCGCACATCCATTGCCTGTAGGAGATGAGTGTTTAAGATATAATAAAATAATATTTAATATTTGCTTAATGGTTCACTCACTTGGGTATGCATCGGTTGTTGCCGCACTTGAAGTCCGTCTCCGCATTGCACTTGGGACAGTTCTCGGGCAGCTCGTCGCTGTTGTCCCGGCAATCGTCCTTGCCATCGCAGAACAGCCACTTGGGTATGCAGCGGTAGTTCGACTGGCCAGGACAACGCTGCCAGCCAGTGGTGCAGTTCCTCTGCCGGCACATGTAGGCAGGCTCGTCCGAATCATCGCCGCAGTCGTTGTCAAAGTCGCACATCCAGAGCTGGGGAATGCAGCGCCCATTCTTGCAGGCAAACTCGGTCTTGGGGTCGCAGGTTCGCTTGACTATGACAAAAAGAAAGCATTAGTCGTATCAAGGGGGATATAGAACTCTCTAAGAAACTCACAGCACACGGCGGGATCTTCGTCGCTGCCGTCCTTGCAGTCCGCATCGCCGTCGCAGCGCCAGCTGTCCAGGATGCACCGGCCGCTGGACTTGCACTTGAAATCGGACAGCGGACAGGGCAGATCGCAGTTCTGCTCGTCGCTGCGATCCCCGCAGTCGTCGACGCCATCGCAGATCGTGGCCGAGGGTGTGCAGTTGGTGTTCTTGCACTGGAAGGTACCAGCGCGGCAGTGACGCGGGGCACAGGTGGCCGGCTCATCGGAGCCATCCTTGCAGTCCTTCTCGCCGTCGCACTTCCAGAACCACGGTATACACTTCTCATCCCGGCCGCCGCACAAGTGCTGGCCAGCGGTGCAGTTGGCCACGCAGGTCTTCATGTCCCTGGCCAGATAGAATTGATTGGGGCAGGCGCACTTGTAGATGGGCGCCCCCTCCTCGATGTAGCCCTCGATGTTCAGGTAGGTGGACTCCGGCGGCGGGGCAATCAGGCAGAGATGCGAGCAGCCGCCGTTGTTCGTGCCGCAGGGATTCGTGTACGGCAGCTGTCGCAGCGGATGGTTGATGTGGAGGTCGTAGGGACGGTGGGTGGTGTTCCTCAGGACGGTGTAGTTGGCGCCATGGAACTTGTTGGCCCGCACAATGGCCTTCAGGTTCCAGTCGCTCCAGTAGATGTAGTCATCGAACAGGCTGAGGGCGAACACGTGCGGCACCTTGCTGCCCGAGAGCACGGTGTGACGGTGTCGTCCCTCCAGATCCGCATACGCGATGTAGTCCAAGTGGGCATCGGCCCAGTAAATGCGATCCGTGAAGTAATCAATGGAGAGGGCATTGGGCCAGGCAATGTCGTCGTTCCAGTTAAGGATCCTCGTGAAATTGGAACCGTCCATGCCCATCTTGGCGATGTACGCCTGCAGGTGCCAGGAGGTGAAGTACAGGTAACCAATGCCCGGATGCACGACTATGGCACGGGGATCGACCACGCCACTCCTCAGGGTCTTGCGCTTGGTGCCATCTAGCTCGGAGACGTCCAGGTTCTTGGAGTGCCTGTCCAGCCAGTAGAGTTTCCTACCGACCCAATCGATGGCAATGCCCTCGAGGCCATGCGAATCGTGCCTTATGACGGCCTCCCTCTCCGGCGGGGTCTCGTCGTCCGCCTCGCCGTACTTGGCCCTGAATATAGTCTTGGCCGTCACATCACAGAAGTACATGTACTCCTCGCGAATGTCAAAGTCCAGGGCAACCACGTTCATGAGATCCTGATGCATCAGGTTGTACTGGTGTCCATCCACCGACATGTTGCGCACATAGTACTTGTTGGTGAATATCAGCCACGGTGGGATATTGTCCTTGCGCTTGCACGTGTGCTCATCGTTCTGGCGCTCGTAGTAGGTCTCGTCGCACTTGCAGTAGAAGCCGCCGGGAGTGTTGGAGCAGTGCTGGGAACAGGCGCCCGGCTGCTCCAGGCACTCGTCCACATCGGCACAGGCCTTGCCATCAGCCAGGAGTCTAAAAGGAGTCGGATATTAGAGATGATGATGGGGTAATAGGGAAGAGAGAGGTCTTTTGAAGGGTTTTGGGGTTAGACTAGTCCAGACACTCACTTGTAGCCTTCGTTGCAGTCACAGTAGTAACCCGTCAGCGTATCCACACACTTGTGGCCACACTGATTGATCTCCACCTTGGCACACTCATCCACATTGCAGTGGGCCGGCTCATCGGATTCATCGGCACAATCCGGATACTTGTTGCACACCAGGCTGTAGTCAATGCACTGGCCATTCGTGCAGGCGAACTGGCCATGCGGACAGGTCACATTGTCCTTGACGCAACCCACCTCGTCCGAGTGATCGCCGCAGTCGTCCTCGCCATCGCAGCGAGACTGATTGCGGATGCACTTGAAGTTCTGGCAGGTGAACTCCTGCGGCGAGCAGGTCTTGTATTTGGAGTTGCAGAACTTGCCCTCGTCGGTGCCATCGCCGCAGTCGTTGTCATGGTCACAGATCCAGCCCTGTAGAAGGATAACAAACATAATCTCTTAGGATACACTCTTCATTCCTGAAGGGAGCTAAAGGATCTCCTACCTTATTGATGCAACGCCCGTTGCCGCAGGTAAACATGTCCTCGCCGCACGGCTGCTGGGTGGCACAGTTGTGCAGGGTGGTGTTCTCATCGGCTCCATCCACGCAGTCCGGATCTCCATCACAGATCCACTTCTTGGGTATGCACTGGGCTCGTTGCCAGGACTTGTTTTCCACGCATGTGAACTCCGTCTCCTCGTCACACTTGCGATCGTCTGCGAGAAGAATAAAGGGAATTAATAAGGGACCTAATCCATAATCCAAGAAGAAAGACTTACTGCACTGATGCCTGTTGTCCTCGTCACTGTTGTCCAGACAATCGTTGTCTCCATCACAGATGTAGATCCTGGGTATGCAGTTGCCATTGTCGCAGGTGAACAGATCCCCGAAGCAGGTGCGACCCTCCGACTTGCAGTAATCTGGCGGCTCGTCCGCACCATCGCCACAGTCATCGTCGCCGTCGCAGTACCAGGTGGCCGGGATGCAGCGGTGGTTGGGACAGCGGAAGCTGTTCGTGGGGCAGGTCCTCTGGCCGCAGTGCAGCGGATCCTCGTCCGAGTTGTCACCGCAATCGTTATCCCCGTCGCACAGCCAGTAGGGCTCCACGCAGATGTTGGTCTTCTCGCACTTGAGGTGATTCGCCGGACAGGTGGTGTTCATGGGACAGCGTTCATGGGTCTCGTCCGAGGTGGCATTGTCCTTGCAGTCGTTGACACCGTTGCACACCTGAGCCTGGGGAATGCAGCGACCGTTGCCGCAGGTGAACTCACCGTCCACGCAGGGCGGATAGGTGCAGCCCAGCTCGTCGGAGCCATCCTTGCAGTCGTTCTCGTGGTCGCACTTCCACGACTTGAAGATGCAGCGTCCGTTGTTGCAGCGGAACTCATTCGGGGAGCAGGAGTGGTAGGCACAGTAGTTGGCATCCTCGTCGGAGTTGTCCCCACAGTCGTCGTCGCCGTCGCAGGACCACATCCTCGATATGCACCTGCCGTTCTTGCAGTAGAACTTGCTGGCCTCGCAGGTGTTGTTCCTGGGCGCACACATCCTGCCCTCGTTGACCACCTTGGTGTTGTCGTCGCACTTGCACTCCGCCTTTCCATTGGGCGCCGGGTGGCAGCTCTGCGCACAGCCACCGTTGTTTATCCGGCAGGGATTCACATTGCACTTCTGCCGATCCGCACTGTAGATGCGAATGTCCCGGGGCGAGTCCTCCAGCCGCTTCACCATCTCCACCATGTTGGCGCCCGTGTGCTTCTCGGCCCGGTAAACGCCTCGCAGCTGGAGGTCCGTCCAGTAGATGTAGTTACGGAACACGGTTATGGCAAACGGATAGATGGTGGCTGCCACCAGGAGCTCCCTGTTTTGGCCATCCAGGTCGGATCTCTCGATCTTC
>JAEIHY010018929.1:0-35931 GCA_018904565.1 Drosophila tsacasi
AAAAAGTGTCCTTAAATTGAAAGAATTAATAATTCCTCGGAACTTGATTTCCACAGACTAAACCCGCTATAATTCGCACAGATTTTCCGACCAGGAAGAGCCCTTCATTTGGCAAACCCATCATTTTCCCCGCTCCTCATCAGTATGCCCGGCCAGATGTTTGGCAAATGTCCTGGAAACTCCCGATGAATTCACTCAGTTGACATTTGGGATTCCAATTGATTTCGCACTCGGCCTTTCTCTTTGTCTCAGATGTTTGTTTTGCTGATTTCCACCGAAGCAGAGCCAAAAGGGGAGAGGAAAAAACTCGGAAAATTCGCATTCGTTTGGCAAATGAAAATCCTTGTGGCGAAAATATTCAAATGTGCAATATTGACACTTGATTTGCATTTATAATGGCTACGTGATTCCTCCTCTGCCGTGTTGGTTCCGGTTGCGGATTAGATAAGTTTTGCGGCTTGCGGTTCTTTTTATTTTTATCTTCCATATATTTTCCTTTTACCCCGCCGCCGAGAGGTTACGCTCCGGCAATTGCACTTTCTTGGTCCTATCTCGACCATCTCTCCTGCCAAATGTGTTAATTTCCAAGCCCGAATATGGCAGCAGGTCGTGTCCTCTCGATGCCAGCAGATTGCGCATAAAAATTGGAAGAACTTGGCCTCGGGTTGTTTTCACCATAAAATAATCTTTTTAAGCCGAAAACAAATTACAAATAAGAGGAACGACAACAAAGGGAGGGGACCCGGGACCGCCTTCTATATAATTTGTTCCATTTTTTCCTCGTCCGCCGCTGCTTTGCATATTTTTCCTGTCCCTGTTTTTTGTTTCGGTTTCCCTCTGCAGTGTGTTCCCAACAAATTATAATGTATTGGAAATTGACAGAATTATGTAATGAATAGAAAATTATGCAAATTACAGCGCAGTTACATTTAATGGCACGACCTTTTCTTGGCCTCTCTCTCGTCTTCAGGTCCTGTGTAACCCCAACAGAAATCGAATTTTATTGGCAGGCCTAAGGAAAGGTGAATCCTGCAGTTCTAAGGACTCGTGCCATTTGGGGAAGCGTTGAAAATAAATGGACCACAAAGGGAAACTCCGTTCGTTAATGTGACACCTTTAACAGAAAAAGGAAAATGTCTGTACAAACGAAAACCTTTTAAAGAGCTCAAAATTTAAGAATATTGCATAAAGCCTCGACGGTTCCAGCTATGGAGAAATGCTGAAAAAATCCCTTAAATAAACAAGCGCAGATTCAATTTAAATAATCTATCTAATAAATTGCTCACCTGACTCGGATTCCCAGTGAAATTCACTTCCCCAAATCTTTTTTTCTCCAGAAAGATGATGAAATGCTTAGTTCATTAAAAGTCCTCCCAGTTTATCGGCGACTGGGGAGCAATAAGCAAAAGTTACTCGCCCCCCGAGCTTATCTCGCGCATCGTTTTTCATATTCAAATATTTTTCTACTGCCGGTAATTAATCATCCAGAAGAGTAGAAATCGCAAAAAAAGGAAAACAAGAAGGCAGACAGGAGCAGATAGAAAAATGTCTCTCGAGATAATGTCAACATAAATTGTTACGGCAATTTTCTACAATTTTCCCGGTATTATTTATGTGGTTTCTGCTGTCTGCTGTTATTTTACCACTCTTTTCCTCTTTTCCTCCAGTGGAAAATGCGAGTTTAACGGCTGAGCTTGGAAAATTAGCTGTATTCAGAGAGGAACTCATTCGATGTGTTGACTCTGGCCTGTGGCCAGCAGGAAAAGTCGCACGGGCCGGAGGACAACTGAATGCGGCATTTAATGAGCCTGTCAGCAGTCAACGCCACCCGCTTACTCCCTTCACTTCAGCGGCAGGTTGAAGGGATCGGAATCGGGCCAAGGGATGTATGCCGGATGGGTGGACCCCACACCAACATTCGGTCCGTGCTGTGGTCAGTTTAATCACAAAGTTTAATGAATGGCTTAAGGGTTGAGGCGGTGTTCCCGCCTTCGGTCAACTTCCGCTTATTGACTTATTGACAATCTGCAATCAGCCAGTCCCACCGATTTCCATAATCAAAACGGAAAACAATCTCAAATGCCAGGATAGGTTGGTGTGAGACTGAAATGTAGATTAAATAAGAAATAAGTACTTCTTGGCTGAAGCAGCATTATCTATTATTATTACAAAAATAATATTTTTTTTACCATAACAATTTTATAATTAAACGAAGAAGTAACACATTTTCCGCTTCTCACATTTCAAAGATCAGATTCGCATTTAAATATTTTCACGTATGAAATATGGGCATTTTTTATAAAAACATTTTTCAATAATCTGAAACATATTCATAACCAGTAGTTATATCGTTATATCGCACCCTCTTGAAATATAGAACTTACTGTCCCATTTCCCGCTTAGAGGTCCACTTTCACCACTATTCCCCCCACTTGTCCCTGTGATCTGCTCAGCCATCATCATCAGCCTCTTATTTTTCAACACGGCTTAAAATTATGCAAATTCAATTTGCTGGCACGCGAATTGAGGGCCCGGCCACGCCCCTTGACTCTTCTTGCCGGTATGTAAGCATATTATTATAATTGTTGAGTTCTCCGTCCTGGTACTCCGGTGGTGACTTTTTGCATCAATTCTGTGAGGGATTAACCCGGCCGAGGCGTAAACAAAATTATGTTTTCATTGTTCGCGCACTTGACACGCTTCACTTTATTGATCATTTTGCGGTGGTTGAGGATCGCAATGAGGTTGTGATTTTAGGGGAAAAATATATATTTGTTTAATAATTTCTTAAGAAGAATTGCCTGTTTTAATGCCTTTATGTTAAACTTTTTATGGAGTTTCTTTGAACCGTTACCATTTTTGTATTCATAAAATAGAGATAAATTTGTTCAGTCATTAAATGGCAAGTCTAGACTTCATTTACCACCTTCGAGAAAGAGAAATAATTCCAATTTATGGCCTGTACTTATTTCTACCACCTTTCCCTTTAAATTTTCGCTGCTTGGCGCCAGTCTTAATAGCTTGCTAACAGCGGTTCGTGTCCCGACTAGACACTTAACAGCGACTGAGACCGCAATATAGTTTGTTCGAGGATTGAAGGGGAGGAATGTATGCCAAAGCCTGTGCGTGGAAAAGAGATAACCACATCTCAAAAATGGAGGGGAAATCGAACTTATTTACTGTGGTTTTCTCCTATTGGCTAAAGTCTTTACATAAGCGCCGCCCTGGCTTCAGTGAGTGTTTTGCTCAGACTTTGGGGCTTCCTTGGCTCCACTTAGGTGTTCGTTTCCCCGTTCGTTCAGGTCAGCAGCAGCAGCAGCTCCGGACTCCGGACTCCGCAGCTCGGTGTTCACTCGACGCATATCCATCAACGTCAGCGGATGTTCCATGGAACCACTGGCAACAGGATATAGAATATCGTGTGAAGGGTACACACTTGTATCGGAAAGGAAAATCGGTGCCAGGAAAATGTTATAAATTTACCTTATCTTGGAAAATGTAATCCTACGGAATTGTTTTGCATTTTATTCGTAATATTGGATGGAACAGGATATTGGATACCTATTGGACTTTTATATACTTCAATTATCAATAATTTTATACTCTTGCAGGGTGTTATACTTTTATTCAGAAGCTGGCAACGCAGTGAAGGAGTCATTTCCGACCCTATAAACCATATATATTATTAATCAGCAGAATCAGAGGAGTCGCTCTAGCCATCTTCAAAGCCAAAAGAAATCATTCAATTTTTCAAATTTTTGAAAGGGATGAAAAATTATACAAAAAAAAATAATTTTTCAAATTTTAAAACTCACTGTACAGGCTTATTAATATTGTAAAAACTAACACAGGAAAGCTTTCCAAATTGAGATTAATGAATTTTTGGATTAGATATTACCGATTTTTTATATCGAATAATCCAATTGCAAATTCTTTAGAGTCCTTGATGAAGGATTCTATATTCCACCACCTCTTCCCCATTAACGGCAAACATACAATACTATTAATACTTTTTATTCTTTTATTTATTTTTTTGTTTTGTATAAAAATTATGTTTTTTGTGTTTTGTTCTTCTTAATGCCAAGTGAAAGTTTTGAAAACGCACAAAGTATATATGTATGTAAACTTACAAGTAGAGTACAGTGACCATCTGATCAATCATCTGCTGCCAAAAGTATTTAAATCGTAAGCTAATCTAGGCATTCCGAACACGACACGAATCGAACAAATGAATTTTTTCCCTCTTGCTGAGGCTTCATTATCCTATTAATATAATAGACGTACAGTGTATATGGTGAAGGCGAGGAGGAGTCGCTGTCCTCGCACTCTGATTGTGTATAAATTGCGCTGCATATAAAAATAGAAACTCTGTGTTGTCCTCAATCGCGGTTCTAGCTCCTCTAGTTGGTTGGCGTTAGCTTCTGTTTGCTTCGATGCCTTGGATTGATGCTCTTCTCACGATGGGGATTTCCCTTGTCATCTGTGGATACCTCTCTCTCTCTCTCTCTCTATCTCTTTCTCTGATACTCTTCACTCCGTTCACAGTTCGCATTTGTAGGCACTTTAGTGTTTCTCAAACAAAAAAGCATACAATCGATCCGCTCCTCCCTCGCTCTCTCGCTTTCCTTCTATAAATATTTACTGGGTGGGGTTTGACAACTCCTCCTGCTGGTTCTGCTCTGCTTCTGGCTCCTTAAGGCGGCAGTAACTAAGTGGCGGGCATCTAGTGCTCATTGCCTAAGTACATATTACCAGAGTTGGACGAACGCTCCTAACTCGTCGTAGGAATTAACCGAAATAACAAAAATATCCTTACATAAACTGCTTTCCGATGCATGCATAATTAAATTAGACGTAAAATTGCGGCTGCCTCGGCATTCTGTCCGTTTCGGAGGAGGGCGCTCTCTGTTCACTGTTCCTAATAAAACCTCGGACCCTTTGAAGGTCGCTTAGGGGGCGCGCTTAACGCTGGCGCGATTGCTTAGTAGCTCCGCCTAAGGGGCGGCTAGTTGCGCGGGTTAACTCTAGTTACAACATAACGTAACGGTAACCTACAACGATTAATCCTGTGCTAAAAGGTCGCCCCATGGCCCTCAGATCGGAGGCGGTCCGCGGATATAACGCAGCTGAGGCGTGAAGCTCATGGACAGGTTGTTCAGGTTGTCACAGCAGTTGGGCTGCATCAGGCAGGCGGCGCAGAAGATGGTGAAGAGGGCCACCTGCATGGGCACCGCCGCCCGGGCGATGCGCCATGCCCAGCCGCGCCGAGATCCCTTGGCAGAATCAGCGTCCTCCTCGGCTCCATCGTCCTCGGCGCTCTCCAGGCTGAAGATCAGCGAGGGATCGTCGGAGGGATCATCGCCGCCATCGCCACTGGTCAGAGTCTTGAGCTGGCTGAGCACCAGCTTCTCCTGCTCGGCGGTCAGCTTACGCTCCTGATTCACCTCATCCGGTACACCGTTTTTGGCCTGACGGGATTTGCGCGTGTTCTTGCCACGCTTGCCGGGCGAGTGGGGTTGAGCCTGTCCCTTGACCGCCGTCTGCTTGTGCTTCACCTGACCGTTGGCCTTGGAAGCAGACTCTGATCGCTGGCAGCTTTGCTGGTGCTCCTGGTGGCTCTGCTGGAGCTGTTGCTTCTGTTGATGGCTGGCTGCCGTGCGCACGATCAGATCCCGGCAAGTGTTCTGGAGGTGCTTCAGCTCCGCCTCGGCACTCTCCATCCTGGCGGCAATCGAGCGCATGGCCTCGCTGCCGGGGGCCAGCGCCAGTTCCAGTTGCTTTGCCAGCCGTCGGAGGACGCCAAGGCGTCGCTCCCTCTCCGACAAGCCGCCGTCGGAGGTGGCACCGCCATCGGAAATGCCCGAGTCAGACAGCGAACCGTTCGAGGCCGTGAACTTGGCAATGTGGTAGATGTGATTGGGGCCGAGGTGCTGATGCACGGCGAGCAGTTGCTCCTGGCTGACGTGCACCTTCTCGGACAGCAGCTTGGCCACCAGCTTCACGTTCTGGGCCAGTTCCACGGGCGTGGCCTGCCCCTTGTCTAGAGCTCCTTCCAGGCCCTTAAGAGTGCCCCTGTCCTGACCCAAGGCCAAGTGGAACTCGCTCAGTCCCGACTCCAGCTGCCTCCAGGCAATCAGCGAATTGGTAAGCATCTCCAGTTGTGTGTTGATCCTGTAGCAGGGCACGGATTAAAAAGGATTCGCAGAAGTATTCAAGGCGCAATCTTACCTGGCATCCGCCTCGTCCCAGGCGCTGTACATATCGCTCACTTCGTTCTTCAGGTGCTTGTGGAACTCCTGTTCCGCGGACATCAGCGAGTGAACATCCCAGGCTCCCGGTGTGGAGGTGGCTGATGTCGCCGTGGAGGCTTCTCCTGCGGCCATTGTGGCCTCCACCTGGTTGCCATTGCTGTCCGTGACCGTGATGGCCACCGCCTGCTTCTCCTTCTCACTCTCCCGTTTCTCCTCCAGGGTTTTCTCTTGCTTCAGTTTCTGTTCGGACTCCTGATGCTGCTGCTGATTCTCCTGCTCCTCCAAGGCGCCCTGCAGACGCCGCTCCTGGCGGGTCAGCCAGCTGTGGACGGAGGCGTTGAGGCGGAGCATGTTGGTCCTATAGCTAGACAGCTGTGATTGCTCCAACTGCGGGTTATATACATAAAGATTAGTTCGAGTTGGTGTGGAATAGACCCTTCACTCACCTTGAGGGCCTCCACCGCTATCTGGATTGCTGGCTCCGTGTCGAGCAGCTCTGGCGTGGACTTGTCCCCCAGTCGCTGCAGCGAGTGCTTCAAGGCGCTCATCTCCTGCTGCAGTTTACGGGCAGCCGAGGCATTCTCGCTCCAGCCCAGCAGATCCTCCCAGGCAACGAGCAGGTCTGGAAAAAGAGAGCAACAAATTGGGGGATTCAGGATGAGGTTGGTTAGGTGCAGGAGGTGATATTCGGTGGAGTTAACCCATGGCTAAAGTGGTGCTCGTGTCGAGAGAAAGGCAATTTAATTGGGTGTCTCAGCGTCCGTCTCATTTCCATTTACGGCTTCATCCCATTCCCATTTAGAGACCCATTCTCCATGCCCTTTTGGAGCGAGCCCTTGGTAATGAATACCTTTCTCTAAGCGCTGAAAAAATCTCAGCGGAAAGTGAAACTCTGGGTACGCGGAAAATCAACAAAAACAACAGCTTAAAAGTTTGCCATCGCCTCTTTGCGGTTTTTGTTGTGGGAGCCACGCCGCCAAGCAAAAAGTTTTCTAATTGAAATGGTGTGCTTTGACTGCATTTAGTGGAGGTTCCCCCTCTGCCACACACACCTTTTCCTGCCTCTGCTTCCGCTCGGGCCTCACATGCAATGCTCGCTTTGTGGGCTGGGATCGGCTGCAGATGGATTCGGATTCTGATTCTGCATTGAACGTTGGGCGGACTGGAACCAGAACCAGAACCGAACAAAAGAAAAGCTCATCTAGTGAACAAGAGAGGCAGAGCAATGAAGAAAAAAAGGTTTTCCTTTTAGTTTACAGGAAAATAACTAATATTTAAAGAGTTCTGTAAATTAAGTTTCAGAAAAGATATACTCTTATTTATGTATAAGATATGAGAAATTAAAGATCCTTGAAAACCACACCAAAATTGATTTGTGTGAGGTAAAAGACCTCTTAGATATATCAAAGACTCTATTTTCCACACTTTCATGTACATTTCTGACCGAAAACAACTCACCCTTGAGGAGTAGAAGTCTAGAGCTTTTCCTGAGGCTTCCACTGAAACTCTTCTTTGTTTGAGTCGTGCGACAAATGCGTGTGGCCCGGTTGAGTAATTGAAATGCAATGCGTAATGCAAGTTTTACACAAATTACTTTCACCTTGAAACTACCCAAAATCGGGGTTTTCTTCTGCTTTTTCTTCTCTTTTTTATTTTTGCAATCGAAATCCGCTGAGGATTTAACGCACTTTGGGAAAAATAAAACCTAACCGAACCGAACTTGTTGGCAGACAAACCGAAACTGGTTGAGTGAACTTCAGAGTGCCAGCTGCAACGCTGCTCGAACGCGATTCGGATCGGGGATTTGGCTTTGGGTGCCAGGCGGGGCTCGGATCGCAGTAACTCCAGCCCACAAGACCAAGTGGAGCGGATCCATAGCGATCGAAATGGATGAACAGAAAGGGGGTGCTTAGAAGGGGGTTCGAGATGTTTACGTGCTCGCCCAACTGGGTGATCTTTGCACAGGGCAAAAAAATGTGCGAATTGTTTGATAGATTATGATATTTTGAGTACCTTTTTGGTTACAAAGATTTCCCAAAATAAAATATGTACATACGCAATCAAATGATCTGAAACACACCAAGCTTCGAAGAGTTATCCTCCAGAACCAAGGTTATATTTCGTTAAATGCCTAGATTTATCTCAGTGTAGCCTCAACTTACGCACTTGGTTGCGTTTGGTTGTGATCTGGTTCGAAGTCGTTGAAGGTTCGAACCAAAAGTTGAAATTGCCCGGCTCAGATGGGATCGGATTTTGACTGGAGTCGGGGAGATCGGGGCGCGGACTAAACTCCACCTGCTTTCCGGCAGATATTGAATAATCTTCGCTAGATAATGGGTCGACAGCCGCAAAAAGTGCACATAAAATTGATTAGCCATTAACTTGGCTAAGTGAGGAAGGAGATTATTGGCCGGACTTTCTCTTTGCGATAATCAAGCAGCATGAACACAGCTCATATCTCGGCGTTGAAAATAATTAAGCTGCCAGCGGGGAAACTCCCCGACCTACCCCAACAACTGCATTATTTTAATTTCAGCTGAAAATATGTTTATTTTCTCCTCTTGGGCAGCTCGAGCTTCTTCTCTGCTGACATGCAAATGTGCAGGCGTGCTTTATTTGCGCTATTTGCCGTTCATTTCGTCACGATAGCTGCTGAAGGCAAATAGCTGACGAAAAGTGCAGAGACCGCAGCGTGGGGAGTGGGAGGGGTTCGGGCCAAGGTCGTTGACGTTGGCTGTAGCCATCGGAGAATATTTATATTACTCGAGAGTGTGTGGGGGAACCATCGACGAGAGAGAGAATACAGAATTGGCAGACAATACACACTGCAGTTAACACAAATTATTGTGTTGTTTTTTACGGCACTGGACCCCATTGCAAAAACTAGAAAATATAATAAACATGTGCCCATAGGGGAGGAGTGGCACAAATATTTGGAAAGCTAAAGCCAAACCTTTTACTTAATAAACTAGACAAAACTAGTGAATTTCTTCGGTTTCCATTGCAGTAGCTCCTTTATATATCCTTCAAACTGCTAGGGTACAGAGACTAAAGTTTCCCAAGTTTCCCGAAGAAACCTTCCTCTCTGGTTTATCCCCATTAGCTTTTATTTTTATAGTAATCACTTACTTTGCCTTAACCCGAAAATAGAGAACTATGACTGTCTCAATTTAATTTATTATTCCGCCCTCCTTCCGCTCCAGCAAGTACGATACACACCCCCAGGGAATCGCGTGACAAGGAGCCATGAGAAGCTAGAAAAAGGTGTGTTCTACATTCGTTAGGTCCAGAAATACCTATACCCTAAATGGAATAACTATAATATTCCCTTCTATAGATAAAGAAAAGCAAATAAAGCCACCAGGTGAGGTAAGCAGAGAGACAACGGAGGCAACCGCCAAAATTAGAAAAACCAAATAAAAACGGTCAGTGGCTGACCTAAGTCACAGCTCAAAATATTTGCAAATTAATCTTGAATAATTATAGACCAAAAAATGCTAGAAGCTTGAGTGTGTGTGCGAGAGGCCAACAATTATAGACAATTAGCAAACAAAAAATATACAAACTCGACAACGCTGCTGGATATTTTTAAATGTTGATTAGAGAGAGGAGAACAGCAAACGAGAAAATTATAACAGAGATGCTAAAATGCTGAAAATGCTGAAGATGTTGAAAATGTGAATGCAAATTGGCTGGCTTAAGCTCAGAGTCTTTCTGCATGAGTGCGGTAATAAATCTCCCGCTTCCAGCCGTAAATCCACTAACGGAAATTGCCTGCAAAATGTAAATGGGAATGAAAATGGCAATGTTACCTCAGAGAAGGTTCCCCCTCAGCGGTTCCGGCTAAAGGAGGTTCAATGCCCTGCTCGCGGTGGAAAGCCAAACGCAACTAGGAGCAACCTGAGTCGCCCCAATCATCCAATCGATTTGATCCCATTTAAAGAAGTATAAACAACTCCAACTCCACAGCTCCAATCAAGCGAAGGTCAACCACAAATGGAGCAGCGGCATCCACAGATCGATAGATCTATAATTAATGCTCTCTATCGCCGAATGACAACTGAGAACTTGAACTTAGCCACGTTATATGAGGTAATTGAGCAACCGGTTCCGACATTTCTCTCTCTGCTCGCTCCAAAAGGAAAACTTCAAAGACGAATGCCACTGTATATGCCATAAAGAGTTAACCATTGGCAGTGCCCACTGTTTACCGTTAATTAGCGGCAAGACAAGCGGCAGCGGGGCATGACGGTACAGTAAGCACCGGCTAACCCTAATTAGTTAGCCAAGCAAGCCCGATTTGGCAGGCTACCAAGTTCCAATTGGCCCGAAGTCGGTCACTGTGTCTGCAGGAATTAAGAATTGTCGGGAGAAGAATCGTTGGGGGAAGAATCGGGAATCAGCGAAGCCTGATTCTTGGCCATCAACTTGAGATTCTCTATTGGGGTTACGTACGAGAATTATACTGCTGGCGGATCTAAGGGGAGAAGAGATCGTCCATCGTCAAGCACTCAAGTGGCGGATTTATGATCTGGAACATTGCTGCTGCTTTTTTCTCATTCCCAATGTGGCAATGTTTTCCTGGGTTAAAGTAGAGTACCAAGTACCGTAAGACCCTTATCGAGAGCTTAATGGTCTGAAGAGATTCAAGAGGTAACTCTTTTCGGCTATTTATTCTGTGACCCAATTAAGACGGAATTAAGTACTATAAAGGGCTAATTTGAAACAGAATCTGTGAAATTGCAGCTACATATTATGTAGAATTTTTATATTAACTCATTTAAATAGTTATTCCTTCTCTTATTAGATTGCTTGATTTCTTTAAAGCTTTCCCTTCACCCCCTTTCAAACGGTTTCTATTACAGCTTCGATAGTGCCAAAGTTTCACCTAATACAGACCCAACCGATCTCTGGGTATTATCTCCCGCATGCCACTAATTGCCAGCTTAGTCACCAGCACACCTTTCCCCCTATCCCTTCCACTGTGTCGCTTTTCTCCAAGCTATACCCCTTTCCTACTCAATTTGCTCTGCTCGTTTTCACTCTTATCGCATTGTGCGATCTAGTCAGAGCCCCGCCGCACACACGCTTTACACCTGTTTCCCAATTATGTTTACCAGGCCAGCACATCATCTATCTCTCGGCCCCTAAAAGGCACATATCTCTTCGGAAGAGTGAGTACTGGAGAGTGTTTGCCTTTGCCATTGTTGGCTGCCTAACTGCTTGGATGGACGGTTTAATGGCTTAGAGTGTTTGTGTTTACCTTGTTCCGATGACGAGCGCGATGTGTTGGTGGAAGAGGTGGCCGAGAGCATTTCGGAAATATCCGTTTGGACGGCCACACTAACTTTCCCCATGGTGCTGCGCGGAGTTTTCTACCCTTGGCCCTCAGGAAAACTCGGAAAATACGGGAAGCGGAGAAGAAAAGCTTTCGCTCGTGCTCTTGCTCGCGCTCTACTTTAGGGTGACCCACTTTTCGAACCACAAGCGCCACTTGAAATCAATTTTCGTTATCCATTTTGTGTTTCAAAAGATTTTCCATTTCCATACACAAACACAGCGCGGCGAGATTATGGGAATTTTTCCCGAGATTTGAGCAATGCTGCATTGAAATATTATTTGGCGACCTCGAAAAGTTCAGGGAAAACTCTCGCGAAACTCTTATACAGGGAAACACTCAAGCTCTTATACGAACAGCACGCGACTTTGGGTTTTATGAATGACAGATGTTTTGAGCTTCGGAGGAAGGGTGTTCGGTGATATGCTTAAGTTTAGAGAGAGCGTAGTTATGAATTTATCACAGTTATTTTTGGTGGAATTATGCGGCAATCCCGCTGGCTTATTTCGCACAATTTCGCGGAAGCACGTTAAAAGTTAATTATGCGACAGCAGACAGACGGCGGAGGGGCAGGAGGAACTATAGACGGAGAACGACCGCTTGGAACGCGCGCAGAAAGTGAACTGAGAGATGTGCGGAGCGGCGACTGCCACAGCGGAGACAGCTGAGAACCGCGAGTCGAGAGCTTCAGGCGAAAAAGCTGAAACAGGGAGGCCAAGCAGAGAAACACAGAAGCGCAGAGCCAGAGGGCAACCGCAACGTGCTCGCCAGCACAGTTACATATAGTTATGCCTTTGGATTATGTTTGTTTTTGAAACAGCCAAGTTGTACACAGCTCCAAAAGCTTTAAAACGTAATCTAAATTATATTTCCATCACCTCAGCAAACAAAATAAATTCCACAATGTACAAATATTACAGAAACTGTTCTTTTAAGGTACACTTAAATTTTAAAAAATTCTAATTTTCATTAAGCATTAAAGAATAATGTTTCCAATACTAAACTTGTTTTTAGCGTTATATTATAAAGGATTTCAAAATGGAAGAATGGTAAAAGAGTACGAATTTTTGCTGCGTGTTCAAAAATATATTAAAAAAAGCGAGAGAAGCTAACACGCAAACATCCGAATGAGAGAACTCTTAGTGACAGAACTTTTGAACTTGGCTTCGTCACTCCTAATCTTTAAAACACATACAACTATACTATATATTATAAATATATGTATGAGGGTTTTTAAGGGCCCGCTCATTAGATTCGGCGGAAAATACAAGGCCAAGCCGCAGTAGCAACACCAAAAACAAAGGCACGACGCTTTTATTTCAAAAGACGACGTCATTCCTAATGCAGACACAAAAAATACACAGACATCGAAAACCGGACCAGACAACAATGAGAAAAATGAAATGACACAGACACAAAAAAACTCCATAAAAACCTAAAGCCACGAGCACTACCAAAGCGCCACCTAGTGATTTCTTGAGTAACCCCGTAAAGCTGCAGTTGGACAAGCGCTGTGACTAGCGTCATTCCAAGTTGGGTTGAAACTTAATTTAAAACATTTCCACTCATTTTTCGTATTGAAAAAACCGCCCTCGCTTGTATAAATTAATTTCCCAGCAAGTCATCACATTTGTTTATAAATATTACTCGCGGGCGAGTGTGACGTCAGCCGGCGAATATACATTTGCTCTTGCTCTGGGTCAGAATCTTAGCAGCTGGCTAAAGTGGAGGGCACCTATACGCCTAAAAGCGTATTAAGCTGATTTATTGGTAATTTCGGAAGACTTCAAAGAATGTGGATAATTTTTAAGAAAATGTTAATGTTTGTACCTCTAATAAATAAAAGTGGCATTGTTAAGTTTAAAGTGGATAAAGCGCACAGTTCGACATAGTGCTTCCTAAACTTTATCACGGACTCAAACCTATAGTTGAAGACATGGTGTAAAATGTAGAGATTTCTTACTTGAAGTCTCCAAAATTGGATAGTTTTTGTTAGCGTTAAATTATAAAGGAATGGGTTCTGGGAGCTATTCCGTTCTTAAAGATTTCGTTTACAAATTTATAAAAGCCTAAATTCCCTTTTCTCTGTGCACGTTATATGGGAAGTACATATTAAGAGACTGCGTCAGTCAATTTTAAAAGAAGTTACTGCTGTAAAAGTGTAAATGAAATGCTTAAAACTAGCCAAATTTGGTTTAGATAAAAATTATATGCTCGTTCAGTTCGATCGAGTCGTGTGCAAACCATTACCGCTTCTGGATCGGGACCGATATTAGTGCTAGACTGGGATGAGAGCTCAACAGAAACTAGTTCAAAGCAATCTGAACAGGAGACACAGTTAGGGTATGACCGATTAATTAAATTAATTTTGTTAAAACATTTGACAAAAGTACACACATTAGCATAAGCATTACATGGAGTTATAGAATTATGACAGAATGACAACGAAACAAAACACCAAAATAAAAACTAATCACGGGACAAAAGACAAACGCAATATCGCTGATAATTATAACAATTTTAGTTTAGCTTTTGGTGTTTTCACATTTTATTTTGCCAAAAATGAATAAAAGTAAGAGAAACAAATATGCGCAAGAGAAAAAATGGAAGTAGAACAGAAATAGAGTAAAATAAGATTATTAAAAATAATAATAATAAATACAAAACCGGATCGAACAGACAGCGAATATAAACGGAGGATGGATGGATGATGAGTGTAAATTCGATGCGAAATGCGTTTTGTCAAATGCAAAAACAAAATCCTTCAAAGGTCATACATTATATGCGTTTAAAGATCTAGTATTTGTACAGCGATAAAAGGCATCCGGTAGTAATACATGCTTTAAGCTTTCATTCTGTTCTCTCTGCTCTGTTATGGGCTCACAGCAGCCCGCGGAGGCCGCCAAAGAACCGCTCGAGGCGTCCGCCCACGGGCGGGTTGACAAGCTCGTAGAGGGATCTCAGCGTGCCCGCCAGGAACCTGTAGAGCGCAAAGTGCTCCAGCATGTTGCCCACGTCCAGCACGAACTCGATTACCCGCGCCACGAAGCGCGTAATGGGTGCACACTGGCACTCGGCCCTGGCCATCTGCAAGGGCATCTCAAGCGGGGGACTACCCGCCTCCACCGGAGCAGTGGCGGCCAGGTGAAGCTCGTGCTCAGGTCGTGGCCGACGACGGCGGCGAAGGCCGACGGCCACCGACGATTCTGATGGCTTGCGCGGTGGAGGTGGAGGCTGAAACTCACCTTTAGTCTGGCCAGCGCAGTGATTAGACAGCACGGTGCCTGGCGGACCGCAGAGCACAGCCTCCAGGCAGCGGATGTTGTCGCGGCAAGTGTTGATGATCTCGTTCTGGTTGGGGAGGGGAAATGAGCATTAAGTTGACATAAGCAGGGACTCATTATGCACTTACATAATCCTCTGGTCTGAGCAGATGGCACCGGATCTTCAGGGCCCTGGTGTCGTCCAGCCGGTCGCGACTCTGCTGCAGCAGGGAGCGCATCTCCTGCTCCCCGTCCTCGGAGTCAGAGCCACTCGAAGACGACGTGGTGGCCGGTATCAGCTTGATGCACTTCTCCAGGTTGCGCGAGGAGCGTCTTCGCTCGTCGGCCGTCACAGTGCGTCGCCGCCGGGTCGAGGTGTCGCTCTCGGAGGTGCGACGCAGCAGGGACTGGGCCGAGTGGCTCATGCCCCCGAACTCCAGCTTGCGACCCATGGACTCGGTCCGCTGGCCAAGGTGCTGGGTGGACTGTGTCTTGGGCGTGGTGGTCATCAGGGCCGTGGCGGAGGCAGACAACGAGGGCTGGGCCTGCAGTTGCTGTGACTGCTGCTGTTGCTCCTCTTTCTGGGCTGAATTGGCCATAGTGCAGTCATCCATGTCTGCATGAGGGCAAAATACATTTTTAGAATAGAATAGAATTCCTCTATGAAACCTGGGCTACTCACCTTGACAGGATTTGCGCCTGACCTCTAGGGTTTTGCGACGACGCTCGTATTGCAATTCAAGGGCGCGCTGGCGACGGGCGTGGTCCACGCTACTGCTGATAGTGTCCTGGTTTATGTGCAGCGTCTTTACCTCGTGCTTCTGCAGCGAGTCCATGCGCGGCGGCGAGAACGAGTCCAGATTGTTGGCCGCCGACAGAGAACTGCAGCAGTCCGACTGCGAGTCGATGAAATTGCTGTGGTATGGATGGGTGCATTTTGAGCGGTTAAAAATAGCTCTTGGCACGGCCTCAAAGGTCGCACTCATCATTACAATAACGAAGGCGCACGACACTCACCGATAGTCATCGCCGAATTCCAAGAGACGACGGGCGGCATCCGAATCAAAGCCCTCGGAATAGTTCTCCGAGTTGTATTTCTCTTGGTAGTTGTCCCAGGCCGTCTCCGATATGCTGCTGTGATGGTCCTCGGTGCTGAGTTCTGTGCGGGATTATCATAGAAATTATTAGGGTCTGGCAATGCTTAGCTTTCAGGAGGGGTTTCAATTGGTTGGAAGGTGGTCAGGGATACGATATATCCTTGGGGTTGGATTATTTATAGAGGGGCTTGTGGTGCTAGGGCAATACCTTTGAGCCTGGTCTGTGCCGGCTTGGGTGCTTGTGTGTGAGAAAAACAGACATAGATAGAGATCGAGAAGTCCTAAGCCTAATAAGATCCCCCAGGGATCCCCACTCACCTGCTTGCTGTTCGTCCTCGTTCATATAGTTGGAAAGGGCGGCAAGCGCGCCTAGGCGCGTTTCGCTGGCCAGCAGGCCTGCTGTGGTGAAGGATCCCACCCGGAACTTGGGCAGCATCAGCTGGGATTCCCCTGCCTCGCCCTCCGCCAAAATAGTCACAACAGAATGCTCTCCCCCCTTGGGACTCAAGGGAGTAATGGCTGCCCCCTTCTGGATGCTCAGCAGGGCATTGGTGAACTCCTGCAGTTGCTGGGACGACATTGACTCGCAGGACTTCATCAGGGTCTGGGTGAGATCGCCACCCAGCTCGGAACCCGAGTCTGACTTCCTGCCGGCCGAGGCCGCCGAAATGCGCTTCTTTCTGGCCTTGCGCCGTCTCAGGGAGCCCTTGCTGTCCGCTTTCCTGGCTGCATTGCTTCCCGTTCCCGACGAAGAAGCAGCCCGGGGTCTGGGACCCGGCGAAAGCGAATCCAAGGCGCTCTCACTGATCGAGTGGCTGGCCAGTCCCGGCGGTGAGTTCTCCACAATCCGGGCCGTGGTCATCTGAGCTGCATCCGTGGTCAGCTGGGAGAGACACGAGACGGACCAGGGTCTCTCCGACTTCCGACGCGGCTGCGGCCGCTTCACAATCTTCACGTTGAGGCTCTGATTGCTGCTCCCGAAGCCCAGAGGCGTCACGGGCTGGCCAATGGGCTCGGCGGATCCGCCGATTCTCTCCGTGGAATTCCCATAGGAATTCGTGCTCGTTTGCATGCAGGTGGCAATGGAATCGGTGAATCCCTCCGAGGTGTCCGATCCGGCAGCTCCTCCCGCCGCTCCTCCACCAGCTGCTCCGCCGCTGGTCTGGGGCACCGAGTCCGTTTCGGAAGCCTCGCCGGATGCCTCGCAGTCATCGGGCTTGCTGCTCGGCAAGAGTTCATGCGTGTGGCTGCGGGTCAGCAGCTGCGGCGTCGAGGGCTGGTGCTCCAGCCATTCCTGTGGGACACAGAGAGTTGGATTAATTAGAGGCTCGGCTTAGGAGATTTATCCTTTTTTTCTTTTGAAAATATCTACAATGTCACATGAGCTTCCAAAGATATCAGATTACAGCTCATCATCATCGTTCGAGTATCATTGTAATGGATATTTTGCCAATAGGTTTGTGGGATGTTAAGGATACTACAGACAAAGGACTCACCTCAACCCTCTGCTTTATGGGATGCGGCATGGTGACCTCGCGCTTCTTCACCGTCGACGAGATCTTAATGATGGAATGTTTCTGCTTCGTTGGCGTCTTCAGAGCCGCTTCTTGGGCGTCGCGCACCAAATGCTCTGCCTCCAGTACCAACTGCTTGATTGAATCATGCGAGACCTTGCCCTGGGCAAAGAGAGAGTGCGGAGAAAATGGAGAAAATGTAAAATGAGAAACTGAGAAACTGTTTGCGGAGTGAGAGAGCGGAACTTAATGAGCGCGCCGAATCGGAATCGGAGCCGTAGTCACAGTCTCACTCTTTGCTGAAGTCGTAAAGTTGTGACTAACCCTACAGTCCAACTTCCCTAGCCTGAACTTATTTTATTCGATAAGTAGTATTATTTTATTTTATGACTAGAGTTTGTATTCAATTTAATTTCCAAGTTACTTACAACAGATTGTTCGATATATCAAAGTTTAACTAGAAATGAAACCTCTTGATTTGGCCAAGTTCAACTCTCAACTGATTAGGAAATGCATTGCGAGAGAGAGAGCTCGCTTTATTCTTATCAGTGAGGGGGTGCCGTGGCAGTGTATGTTTTCCCTTATCGCTGGGAACTCTCATTCTCCCAGCTCTGCCACCGCTTATCGCAATTTGTCACCCATTTCCAGTGCACTTCAACGTCATTACTGTCGAGTGGATTTGAATGGATTGCCGGGAAGGGGATCAAGTGGAGTGGAGTGCCCAGGATGGGGCAGTGAAGGGGAGTAAATTTAGTACATAGGGTGTATATACTATACACACCAGCTCCTATCTTGTGCACTTCTGTTTAGTTTGCTCGCCCACTCACTACCTGCTATTATTTTTGCACGAATTTGTCACACTCATCCATCAAGTGAGTGGCTTGCTCACGAGGAGGAATGATGACAAAAGAAAATTATTTTCAGGGACCATTACCTATATTTTATGCAGAATTTTGAGTTGAGTAACTGTAGCTTTCAGCGAGAGTTTGCCTGGTAAACGAACTGACCGGATTAGGCTTCTGTGTATTATTTACTGTTCTATCTATGACTTGTAAGAGCTACCAAAAATGGGCTTCCTTATGTGGTCTAAACACCTTATATAGAAACTACGCGCTTTGGTGGTTTCTTGCCACCGAGGGAGAGACTCCCCACTTGCAATGATAATTCGAGAAAATCAGATCTTTGGGTAAACATGATTTCCCCCTTCTGTCACCGAATACCTACTCCTGACTGCCAATCAATCACTGAAGCGTGGCTAATTATTCCATTACAATTACGAAATCTCATTGTCTTTTTCGGGCTTACTCTGGCCAATTTAACAATTTGAAGGCTTTACTTGTCGGGTAGCTGGGCTGTGACAGATGTCGCGCACTGTCCGCTTCGTATCTTTGCATCTTTCGCTGCCTTTCAGCTGTGTGTCTGTCTTTATCACTTCTTATTTCGTCCAAAAACGCGCTCTGGCAGTCACTGGATGGTTAATCTTTGGCTTAATTTAATTAACAACTTCCTGCGGCAACGGCGGAGGCACGCGATCGGAGGAGAGGCCAGGTTTGGCAGCCACTGGCCACAGTCACCGACAAAAAACGGAAACAATTTTCTAATGCTTTTACTTTGTTCGCTCGCAGCTTGCAGTTTGCAGATTGCAGCTTTGCTGTTTACAGTTGCGATTGGGCGTTAGCGATAATTAAAGGCAATTATTAATGCGAGTGCGGACGCGCCGGGATGCCAATTAAGGCCCAAAACTGGAAAGCGCAGCCTCCAGATACAGATACACATGCGTGCAGACGCAGATACAAGTTCAGCTTATTGGTAGCGGCAGCAGTGCCTTGCAAACTGTCAACACACTTGACTCTCTGATTTGGCTTTTATTTATGTTTCTTACTCGCACGCAACGATTGCTTTTTTTTGCCAAAATCTAATCGCGTTAATTTTTTTTCAGGCAGGGAAAATCAGGTCAACACAACTGGTGATAGACCAGTATTCAGTACGGCTTAAATTCTATTATTTTACCCTCACTTTAATCGCTTTGTCTGGGCCACTCGATTGATTTAAATGCTCACTGGTTTCCAATAACGGCGACTATTACAAGTGATTTTTTCGATTTGATCGCAGTTTTAATGTGATTGCAACCAGTTTGGCAGCCACTGCTGGAGATCATTGGTGTTTCACTTCACTCTGGCTAATTTATTTATTGCATTTTACTGTTTTTAGTTAGCTTTTCAGACGCGTTTACTGTTGCTTGTGTACTTTCTGTATTCTCTATTTATTTAATGCAAATTTCGCAAGCTCAATTAGCTCATTTCGCTCTCCCGCCATTGTTTGTTAGCAATTGTTTGTCGGTTGGCTAGTTATTTTATTCACTGTTTGCCTTTGCCTTTGCCATTATCTTGGCAAGTCCGCTCCCCGATTTTGGTCCGACCGTCGGCGCCAGCGTTGCGAATCACACTGAGTAGTGGCGGGGCTAACGCTCTGGAGTGCACCAACACTCTGCCGGCTCTGGCTGTATAGTCGTCAGTCGCCGGGCTGTCAGATTGCTCAGAGGCACAACGGTTGCCATAAAGCGAATTAAAATAAACTGTCGAATCGCAATGCGTTTGATAATAGCTCTGCGGCGGCGGCGAGGGGGAATTAAATAGGAATCGGCGGACGGGCGGGCTGATAAGATAATATACTCCGCAAATCGATTTGAAATCGGAGTCGGCGGGAGTAGCGAATTGATTTATATTTCATCACTTTCCCTTCTATTTTCCATTCATGCTATATAGTTTTTTTCCTTGCTGCTATTCGTAACTTTGCTAAACACTTTAATTTGAATCAGAATCAGTAATATTTTGTTACTTTTTTGTTGCAAAAAATTACCGCACAATAAAAAATAACTATAAATATCGATTAAAAGCACCATTAAACTGTAAAGCAATTAATAATATAAATTTATCGCTCCGTTTTTGTTTTTTTCCGCACTTATGGCGTTATTTTATTTACTTTCTGGCTTTATTGTTCTTATTTCTTTCCTTTAAATGGCAATTCGTAAAACTCACGTTTGATTATCTTATCGATAAATGATAAATGCACTTGTCTATCAGTTTTTAATGTCTGCGATTTATTTATTGGGGCTTTCTCGAGCGTCACTCTTGTGGCTCTTAGATGGCGTTCGTTTTGTGGACGCCTATCACTTGGAAAACTGTTAATTTGCGATTCAAAACAAAAAGCATGCGTGTCCGCCGATAAGATATATATAATTTAACTCGCAGTGTGATTCAAATGCAAGATTTTTTATATTTTGAGCGACGTCATGCCGCTTTTCGTTATCGTTGAAATCAGTTTTCGGTTGCGTCGACTTGATATATGGCTTTGCTTTTATTTTTTTGGAGGGGTTCAGTGTCTCGGGATCGGGTTCAGGTTCGAGTTTGGCTTTGAGTTGCGAAAATGTAAAATTTGTCAAAATTAATCAAAGCTCCCCGGGATTTCACTCTCAATAAATCAGCGAACGCGCGCATGCGTAGCGGCGCTGGAGCTAGGGAAAACCGCTGCCTGCCCTCGGCCTGGAGGAAAATGACAGTGAAAATTGCGTGCGACAACTGCCGCTGCGGCTGCTGCGAAATGCAAATGAAACTGCGAAAATGCACAAACATGTTCCGTCGCTCGCTGACCAAGGAAAGTGAGAGTGAGTGCCAGACACACGCTGCCCAGGGAGACGTTGATAGGCGGCGACAAATGATGGGAGCACCGCGGAGCCCGAGACCACTGATACGCTTTCCTGCTGGCTGCGGGTTTCCCACACCTCCACACTCGGAGCTCGCATTACACTCGATTACGCTCAGCAAGTTGTCAGAGTCGCATGTTTTACCACCGCTTTTACACGCACAAAAAGGCGACCACAAAAATCCCAGTTGGGAGAAATTCGATGCGACGCACGCAAACAGCTAAATCAAAGGCGACTGGACGTGGAAGTGGGAGTGGAAGTGGGACTGGGAGTGGACCACCAGCAAAGATCGATTGGAGATAGGCCAATGATCGATATACACATCTCCCAGACTCATAATTGATCAAAGAAGGGGAAGATTTGGTCCAGAGCTACAGATCATTATCACCCTTTGAAGTGAAAGTCTAATCAGAAAAAAAAACATTGCCGTTCCTTAAAAAACTAAACAAATCCATTAAACACTCTACCAAAGTGCCTTGAAGAGGTAACCAGAACTCTGAATTGAATAGTCGCATGTTCAATACGTATATAAGACAGTCCTGGCCATTAATCAATCATTCTCTTAGACCAAGAAACCCGAACTTCCCTCCACTAAAACCTCCTGCGTTAATGTCTCAATCTGTCTTTTGGCCCGGAAGTTTAACTTCCTTCTTCTTTTCCATGTGATCTCAATATATATGTTAAGACTTACCTTGGCGGGCGAAGCGGACATGGTGGCATTGCTGCTGCTGGCCTGGGACTTGGAGGATTTGGCCGACTTGGCTGGGGATCTGGGAGGCAAGTGGCAACTGGTTACAGTTTCTGCTGGCCAAACGCTGATATTGCAGATGTCTGCACGGCTATAGAAGCTGTTGTTCATCTGGGGGAAATAGAAAGGATTGAAGTGAAACCCTTGATGTAAATATAAACTATTTTAGGTAAGATTTCTATCTACTCATTAATCCCAAAGACCACAACATCTTTCCCGTTGTCCCTTTCAATTGTTTCATTTTGTTTCGCGTCACGTGGAGCGCAAGGCTCGAGCTTCTTTTCATTTGCCTTCAATGAAGAAATAAATCACACGTTTCCCAAGTTAATTTCGTACTTTCCCATTTTTGACGTGCTCCGCGGCGATCGTTTTTCCTGGACCACGACATCATGCCATGTCTCTCGCGGTAGTCATCGATCGAGGAGCTAAGGCTAAGACTGGGGCTCGGGCTCCGGCCCAGTGTTCCAGCCAGCCGCCAGTCTCCGGTCCCGAATCCGTGGTCTCAATCTCGAGGCTCGCCTGGTAGTCAGTCCCATTGCGAGCGACAGGAGTAGTCGGTGCATGATTCGCTTTCATTAACCCAACTGCTTAATCATCCGGCAAGGCTTTCCATTTATTGAAAAGCCACCTCCCAGCCCGATCCCTCTGCCAATCCCTCGTTCGACCCGCTCTCGACCAACTCCTTGGCGCGGACTTACGGCAAACAAAACGCTTTTATTGACACAAGTCACAGACATGGCCACTAGACTTGAGCACTTGGCACTTGACTGACTGTGGGAACTTGTCCAATAGTCGAACGGGGAACGGACTTCAGCCAGTGCTCCACAAGTGGCGGCAACTCCGATCTGAAGTGGATCTGACCGCATTGCTTCCTCGGAGAGCTGCCAGACAGACAAGGGATGCTTCTCAGTAGGGACTCTTTAGAGGTTCTATTAATTTGAGTGTTGACTTGAGTGATCTATGATAGAGTTCCAAGAGAGAACTGTGTCTTGGAAGAACATTTCCTTGTGCTTAACTTACTTAAGCTTCTTAACTCCTTAGATAAACCCAGCTAATATTAATCCTATTCCGTAAAAATAAAGTCCTTGGTAGACCCTATGATTTCATCCCATTTGCTGCAATCGTACACTCACCTGCTGCAATTTGCCGAGATTTCCATTTGCCATATCAACAGTTGTCTCATCGACGCCCAGATTCTCGTCAGCCTCGCCCTCGTTGTTGTTTTGCTGCTGCTGCTTGTTGCTGTAGCAATTGTTGTTGCTAGTGATGTGTCTGGTGCTGTTGGTGCCATCGCTGGCAGTGCCATTGCCATTGATTTCGAACTCCATCTCAGCTTCCATCTGCGAGTGTATCTGCATCTGCAGCTGAGTGACTCGCGAGGTGGCCGAGGTCTCGGTGTGCCTGCCGTTCGAGTTGGAATTGGAGTTCGAGGAGGAGCAGGCGCTGCTGCTGTCGTAGTTACTGCTTGTTGTGGCTGCTGCCGCCGATGTTGCTGTAATGATCGTGGTGGTGACTCCGCCCGACTCCTTGTTCTCCTTGTCCGAGTCGTCGCTGGGCGGCAGTTTTCCACCCGTGGTAACCGTGGTCGAGGAAATGGCCGTCGACTGCAGACCATCCACAATGGATATGCCTGATGTTGTTCCTGTTGCCAATGTCGTTGCAGTTGCAACTTCCAATGTTGCTGCTGCTGCTGTCGCGGTGTAGAGCCAACCCTCGTCGTCGTCATCCGTTGAGGCATCAGCCGATTTCAGTATCTAATATGGGAAGAAAGTCACAGGGAGAGGGAAGGGGAAAACGCAATGCAACATTAAAATCAGTGGTAACAAAATTCGCTAAAAGGAAAACCCAGCGGCGGAGGAAACTCCGATGAAGATGAAGTGGTAGAAAATGAAGTTTAATTAGCGTTACTTGCGCAAAATGGCAAATTGTTGCGCCTGCAACTCCAAGTTGCTGCTGCCTCGGCTGCGGCTGCTGCACACGAGCAACATCTTTGAAGCCCCGCTTTGCTTGCCGACAGCAACGCCTTCTCCATGACTTCTCCTTTTCCATTCCCCTGGACTGGTCTTTGTCTTTCTGCTGGCAATTTATTTATATTTCGAATGGTGACGACCTCAGCAGTTGGCAAATGTGGGAGGAAGAGTGAAGTGAAGTGAGTGAAGAATTGCTGGAGGACTGCAGAATTCTTCACAGAAGGTGGAGTTGGAGTTGAAGTTGGAGAAGTCAAAGACAGACAAACAAACAAATTAAGTCTGAATGTTGTCGAGTTAAGAAGAAAGGAGATCGACATTGCCGAGGGATTCTTCTTTCAGTGCCAGTTCTTGAAATTGATGACTTTTCTTTTATACAAACTCAATTTACATAACTTTTTCTCAAGACTATAGAGTTTTGGGTTCTTTTCTTATGTGAAAAATCCACGATAAAAGTCATTTCTAATTAGGGATGGCAGAAAATATGCATACAAATAGAATTTATTCTGTTTTTTTTTTATTGCCCTCAAAGGAGCTATTGCTTCACTTTTTCCTCTCTTGTATTTTTACTTCTTTAAAGTATTTGTTAAATATAGATTCTTTTGTGATATATGATTAATGATCTAGTTGTCGATGGTGTTGTTTTAGTAGAAGATGAAGACTACCAAATAATGGAATACAAAAGTTAATTAAGAAGTTGTTAGGCATGCCAAAGAAACTATCAATACAATGTAGATATATTTATATGCTTAAATATTTGAGAGTGTATTCGGTTAGGTTACGAGACAACAAAATAGCAAGCTATCATGCTAATCAGTTGGTCAGAAAAAACTTAGGGAGAAGAGAGAAGAGACCGACTCCCAACTTGGTATTGATGAACGCGACCCCGACACCTTTCGGGGCTCCGATGGTTTCGAGCGTGGAACGAATCGGGGCCCGATGATGATTTGCCGACGACCCGTAACCGAGAGAGAGAAATCGGTACTTACGTCGCCGCCAGCTCCTCGCCGACGGATCAGGCAGGGATCCTCCTCGCTCTGGAGGTCACTGCCCGCCGCATTGCCCTGCTCGTTGTCCGTGTCCAAGTGCTTGAAGTAGAAGATGGCGCAGTTCTTCGACTTGCGATTGGAGCGGTTGAACTTGGAGGTGTCGTTGTGGTGATGACGCGTCTTCCTCAGGCCCAGCGGCGACTTGTTCAGCTCGTGGCCACCGACTCCTCCGTAGCCATGACCATGACCATGGCTACCGTTCCCGCTGGTGTGCGAATTGGGCGTAATCACGGCCACGGCAATATTCTTGTTGTGCATCTTGTTGCCTAAGTTGTGGTGATGTCGCTGCTGCAACAGGGCACTGCTGCTGCTGCAGTCGCCCTTGATGACATTGCCGTTCTGTGGCATCTCGGCTAGGTTTAGATTCAGGACCCTCCGGACACTGGTCGCTATCAGCGGCAATCCCCGCCTGCTCAGCTGCTGCACCTGCTCAAAGTCACTGCTCTCCGAGTCCGCCTCGAAGTCGGTCAGAGTGGCCGCTGTACTGGGACTGGCCTGGTGGTGGTGGTGATTCACCGGTCTCCACGACCGCTTGGCGATCAGGAAGTCCACCACGTCGGTACCCAGCAGGTCGTCCTCTTCGTCCTCCTCCTCTAGCTCCTCGTCGGCCTCATCGCCGGGCTGAATGCAAGTCAAGGGAGGAGTCAAGGAGTGTTTGACGATTATTGGGTCAGGAGAACTTGGGGTTCAAGGGTTGGTTTAACACACGCACACACTCAAATTTTGAACACAACATGCTCTGCCCCTCGAGTGATGCCAACCTCTATTGGCTTTGGGGTTCTGCCATGGAGAGGAGTGCAAGAGGACAGTGGCAAAGAGTGTAAAGATAATTTTGGGGATTCCATGACCCTTCTGCTCTTCATGTAAAAACGATTTCGAGTGGTATAATTTTCATTAAAATCTATTCCTTTCTTGGTTTAAACATCTTATTCACATTTTTAACGATTTTCAGGACAACAAATACTGCATATTCTTTTCGAAACTCTAAAAGCTCTTCCTCCAGCTAAAACCTTTGAATTGGTTGCTCAAAACATTTTATTTTGTTCTTTTGCTTCTGCCTCAAGATGATGACCAAAAAAGTTGGCAACATCATTTGCTAAGTATTCTGTTCCGCCGTTTATGGTTAGCTTGGAGTACGGGTTCTGCTAGGTTAACGTTTCTTCTGCTACTCGGGGTTAGCTGGAGCTGGGGTTAGATGGGGTCAGGCCAAGAAGTTGACAATACTGTGGGAGGAGGCATGCAACTAAAATCGCAACAACGACAAGTCAAACAAACAAACAGACAAACAGCAACTACATACAACATACGGAGGAATATGCAAATCATTCGGATTTGGCTTCAAATTCGTAGGCTAGACTTACCTTTTGGGGTGCAAGACAATCGCGTGGCTGATCCGCTGACAGAGACTCCGACTCGGCTTGAGATTTGTTCTGGGACCCTTCCTCCTCGTCCAGGCCACAGACGATCTGAGTGGCTGCTATCTGGCAGCGCTGTAGGATCTGCTCCGACTGGGATTGGCCGACCGGCAGGCTGTTCTCAAGATCCAGATCCGAGTTGACCTCGTTCAGATCGTCTTCGGTAGCTTCGCCCTCGTAGCCAAAGGAGTCGTCTGTGTCCTCCTCCTCCTCGTCGTCATCTAGTCCGTTCTGCAAGGAAACAAAGGTGGAAATAGATAAGGTATCTCTTAATTTTCAGTTCAATAAAGCTGTGAATATGAGCCTCGTGCTTTAATTGGCCAACACAATATCACTCGTGCGATCTTGATGATGGCCTGGGAAAGTCCGGTCTCCTTTTCATTTGCTCTTCCTGCTTCCATCACGTAACACTTCCTCCATAAGCCAGCTAAAATTATAATTGCTTTCAATTGTCGACACACGAAGCTCTCGCCTCCGATCAGCGGGTGGACTTGGACATGGACACAGACAGAGATGTAGACACGGAGAGACGGACAGGGAGACAAATGGACAAACACTTGGCCAGACAGATGTCAGATACGCCAAGAGGCAAGAAAAACGTTTGCTTTTATACTCTACCCGAGCTTTAAGATTTTCGAGGGATCTCTGGGCAATATAATTAATTTTTATATTAACTTATTTCCTTGAGTTAATAAGAAGGAACAAATGAGGGATTCAATTCATTAATAAGGGGTAGCAAAAATTATGTTTATGAAGAGTTTTTGCAGTGAAGCAGAAACAACAAACCTAAACAAATAAGGAAAATATAGTCTAATTACCAACGCTCTCTGATTGTAAGAGTATTCAAAGAATCACCATTTCCCTGGCTTTTCGTTCTCAAAAAATTTTCCTTTTCTTTCTCGTGTCTCCACCCACACACCCTCAGAAGTGAGAGGCGTCTGAAAAGAAGGCCTTGGTGGCTTTCCAACACATTTTTTGCTCTTTACAAGAACTGTTAAGGAAAGACTCGCCCCTGCGCCAACCTCAAGTGACCTTGGTCCATCTCCGCTACGAATTACACTCTGCAGCGATGTTTTCTTAGCACTCTATAAAATAAAACTAACGAAATTCCACAATTAACCCGCGAGACCTCACCCCGTTGACGATCAGCAATCAGCCGGGAATGGGAATGGCTTTTATGGCCATCAGATGCTTTAGCTGGGCAATGTAGTGCTTGTTTTCGGTTTTCGCCTTCTCGGATTTGCGTAATTTTGTTAATTTTGTTCATTTCGTTGGATTCGAACACATTCCATCGGAGGCCACCACTCGCTGAAGGTCGCTATGAACATCCGAAGCAGCTTGTTCTTCAAAGATGTATCCACCAGATTACGTAGAGCTAATTGTCCAGATGATTTATGGCTGAGGATGGAGCTCTCACCTCTTAAATGGCGCCGTTGGATTGTTTGTGTTTATGGTAAACAAGGAGGAGGCAGCCGTAGCTCCTGAGCTTTCAAGGAGAAAACTGTGTAAATGGACCAAGTGTTGTAAATAAACAGGGAAGTAAAAGGGGGACGAGTCCGCCATCAAAAGTGATGGCAGGTAAACAACAAACAAAGAGCTGGACTGGCGAAAAGGTGTATGGGGGACTTCACCTGACTGGCAGATCTTTCATAACAAAATGGAAGAGAATTATAATTTGTAACAAATCGTATCTGCTTCGGATCAAAGAATCTGTTTATTACACACTAATTTGTATCTTTCTATATCGGTTTCATCTCCGGATCTCCGACAGTTTTTCCTTTTCTCCACCTGATTTGGTTTCTGAGCTTTCTCCCAATTAGCATAACACCCGCATTTGGTGATGCAATCTCGGATCTCCCCCAACTTCTTATCCGTGTCTCTGTCCACGCTTTCATCTGAATCTGGTTAAGCCCTCAACTAAACTAAATGGAAAACAAATTAAGTGGAAAACTCTGTTGACAAACGGTACACGAAGAGCGAACCAAGAAGAAGAAACTTATTAAGGAAATCCCCAAATAGTCTTGTTATGCTTTTCGGCTTAAAGAATCACAGTCTAGACTACCCACAGTTTGGGATTTATGTTATTATTATGCCAGTGTGGGTAAAGAACACGGAAAAGTCTTCGAGACAAAGCCAACCATCAAGAAGATCTCTCTTTCCTCAGAGTGCCACCATTTACCTGGAAATTAAGTTCAAGGGAAGAACGTGTCGTGCCACTCGCTTAGCACCTCATTTACACCAGAGAGTGTGTTCTCCAGGAACTAGCGTTTCCATTCGCATTCCGATACCGATCTCAACACGCAATCCCCAGCCCTGTCACAATTTTGTTGTCACTGCGGCGACGATAAACTGGAGCGATAACAATCGATATATCTTGTCTTGACTAAATTGTGTGGGAAAATGTCTTTAACAATTGCCACTGTCTTTGAACTGTGTTTGAAATTATGAATTTCTCACACGCCGGCGATTAATTATCGTTAAACGCTGGCTGGCATATCGTCGATATCGGGTTTTTGAGAAACGGAGAGAGAGGGGCCGAGTCTTCATTAGCATGTGCTTGTACGAGTATGACTGTAATTATCGTGCAATAAAAACGTGAGTTGCATTCGGCGGCGACCAATATCTATTTATTTTCTATTTATGCCGGACTTTTCGTCAGAGATATCAAACTTATACAGATGGTAGGGGCATCGCAGGCAAAGAAGTGACTCTTTATGATGTTGCTCTGCAAGTTGATCGATGGGTGATGGGTGGGGCAAGAAATGAAATTTATGGAGAGACCATTACTCGGATAATTTCGGCTGAGTTTTTTTTTCAGTGGTTTCTTGGGCAATTTCGGACTTTTTATGATGGTAAGTATCTAAGAAATTTGGGGACACAAAACAGGTAATGCAAGGTAGTAAAGGCAATTCCATGCAGCAATGTTATTCTTAGAGAGGCAATGATAATACAACTCTCTGATTTCTTTCCCCAATTTTCTCCAAGCTAAGCTATAATTTCGCAACAATTACTCAATTCGCCACAAAACATTTAATGAATTTTAATCCGGGCGACAACAGCCACAGAGCACAGAGCACCAGCAATATCCCCACATAAAACAAAGCTAAAAACTGGAAAAAACTCTCCGATGGCGCGACAAAATTGCAGACACAACAACGCCAACAAATGCATAGCATTAACAACAACATTAGGCAACAACATGAGAGCGTTGATAACCCGCACATAAAAGCAATAGCAAGAGAAACAACAACTACGAGCAAGCTGAGTAACCAACAACATGAGCAGCATGAAAAACTTCCAAGTCATATGGAAAACGGGCAAACATGCATCCAGAGAGTTTTCCATACCAGAGATTTTCCCTCCCCCCCTACGGAATCACACAGCCACCCCCTCAACAAAAACAAAAACAATCCACAACAGCGACAATATTATTACTTTCATTGTTGTTGTGTTGTTGCTGGTGGTGTTGCAGTTGCTGGCGTACGGCAAACATTTCCTGGTACAGCGACGACGTCCACAATTTAGCTCAACTATTACAAATCGCATTAGATGCTAAATTTAGCAAGAGAGAGCACAAAAAGTGCAGACATTGCAACTGAAATTGCAACTGCAACAGGCCACAGTTTGCATATTTCCACCTCGGACATCTGCCGATACTTGGGCTGCTCCTCGGTTCTGACCCTAATCGGCGGACGGACAGTGCAACACTCCACTCCGGGGCACTATTTACCCGATCATGGTGTGGCGTGGGAGTGGGTGTTGCCGGGGCCCACGCGCTGCCAGTCCCCACGCAGAGCAGAGATGCTAATGCCCGATTCTTTGGCCACGCAATTGCTCATAATTTGCAGGTTGCTGGCTGTTCACCGGGAGATAGGAAGCAGGGGTACACTTAAAGGAAAATCCTACTAATAAAGTTTGGCTCAAGGCTGAAGAGATTAAGCTGACAACCATTACTTGCCACATATCACAGCTCGGTATGGGGAAAGACATGAGCAAGGTGTTACCGGCATAATGGAAACTAAATATTGACAATTAAAGGCGAATCAAAGACGAATCAGAGGCTGGCGGCGAAGGCGAAGACAAAGGCAGTTAAACAAAAGTCGCGAGCTGACATTTGGCAAATGTCAGTTGCAGTTTGCATTTGCAGTTGTCGACAGACAGCACAATAAATAGCATTTGAAGATGTCGCAGTTGCGCCACACGACACCGATACTGCAGCAGCAGAGTCCTATGGTGTTTGCTCTCGTTTGTTTGGATTTCGGGAATCCCCCTTTGGGATCGCTCCCTACTCCACACTCTTTCGGGTAATTCCTCTTAGTTCGATCTACAGTGAAATCTGGCCAGCGTTTAACCAACAGCTGCTGGCAATTTGCCTTTGTTTCTGCCACATTGTGTTATTCTTGGCTTTTCTTTATGGCTTTTCCGACCATAAATCAATGGTCCGAATCCAGCCCAGAAATCAAGGCAGCACCCGTTGATCGCAGTCCCAATCTCAGCCGTGATAATACGATACACCTCCTAGATCGAGTCGTAGCTGGCATAAAATAATGAACCGTTCGATCATTAGTCGGGGTAATTGAAAAACCCGGGGAAAAGCGATCCAAGAAACCCCAAGGAATATGGAGAGCCAATCATTATCCGAGCCAGAAACTAGACCAGCTAACGGTCGGCGCTGCACACGTATTGTAAAACCATTTCTCTCTGAGCCACCCAATTTCGTTTTTGTTTTCGCCACCAACTCTTGCGGTTGCAGGCCAACTTTTTGCCAAGATCAAGCAGCTAATTACATTTTAGCCAACAAAAGTGAGACTGAGACTTGGTTTTTACCATCAAAGCCATTGTTTTCTTCCGTATATGCTCTCTCGAATGGTTTTTCTCTTGTCGGGGGTGTGTCAAGGCTTATATTTTACATAATTATTGTGATTTAATTTGCGCTGCTTTCCGGGACATGCAACGTGTGCAGCGTGCAACCTGCAACTAGCAACTTGCAACATGTGTAAGCCATCAACATTCGGTATGCATATTAAATTGCAGTTCCGATTCGATTCCGACGTGACTGCCAGCTAAATGGCCAAAGCCACTCCCCACCGCCCCCCATTATTATGCGATTTGCATTCACTCATTTGAAAGCCTCGTTTCGTATTTCGAGTAAAAACAAGAGGGAAAAAACGAAATTCGCATTTCGATTGATCGGTTTCGTGTGCTCTTGGGTGTGTACCTGCGGACTGGTAGCCAGTCTGCGGATTGATTTATGTCGGTCTCTGATTGATGTCGATGATGAGGGGCCGCCCAATTAAATTCATAAATATTTGTTAACAAAGTACCACTTTGATGGACGCTAATTGGCGGCGTTGCCAATTAGTAATATTAGAAAAATTATGCGACAGCTCCTCAAGGCTGCAACAGAACTCGATTTCCTCTTCCCATTATTCTCCCAAAGAATTCAGAGATTCCAAGACGTTTCCCTTTTAGTCGACAGATGCTTCCCAGCCTCCACCAAAGTTCAACCTTCAACCCGATGACGAGCAAAGGTCTCTCTGGTTTCTGGTCTGCTAAACAAACACAATTTCCCAAGAATAAACAACGTAATCCCAAGGCGAGAGGAGGTCGAGTCGCGCGATATAATAACAATAATCACCACCATAATGGGGCATAATTCAATGCAATTCAACTGCATTTGTTTATCGAACTTGTTGCGGCTTCCACTTGCAACACGTTGCCTGCTGCCCCTTTTTTATGTGTGGGAAACATCACGGAGAGGCTGAGAGATAAAGATGCAACAAAGCAAAATGAAACGAAAAGCACATCGGAAAAGTCTGAGCAAAAAGAGCTAGGTTTCTTTGGTATACTCTTTCCAAAAGTAGATAAGTTTTACCAAAGATAATATGAAAAATCCTTGGCATTTGGAACAAGATTGCCTAGGAAAAAGCACAGCGTTACGCATGTATATTTTATTTATTGTATTCTATAAAAAAGAAACAATTAACATCTAGAAACTTTCCTATTCAAAACTTACTTCAGTTGGAATAATATTAATGGTATTATGGATACGAATTCACTACCTTATATATTCAACTTAATGTGCCTCCCTAGGGCTTCCAGTATCCCATCCTAACCCATTCTTTCCTGCTGGTGTTGCCATGATTATTTCCAAAGGCACGTCGTAAATTTGATTTGGTTTTTTTTCATTTGGCTCTGCTCTGTGCGCATTTCGGTCACTTTCGTTCGGTTTCGGAGCTGATTCCGCAGCTGATTTCAAAGTTTACCGTCTTGCCGTTGACTTTTTTGAACTCGCCAAGCTCCTTCATGCTTCCTCCTCCTCCAACGTGGAGGGCGCATAAATTTCACTTTTACTTTTCGCAGTTTTGATTTTTATACTGCTTTTGATATAAATGCATTTCTTTATGGCAGCTACTTAAAGCTTAACCCCATCGCTGCTGATGAAGCGGCGGGTGAATTTTCACGGCGGAAGAAAAGCCATTGAGCGAAGCCATGAGTTTATTACGAAATTTTGGTAAGTAGTGCAGACCACTTGGATAAATTATGATCGATGCTTGGTGTCTCTAAATAAAAGCTTAAATTTCTACATTTTTCTCTAGTTAATTTTCTTGGAATTTCACAGTGATCTCAAATTTGGATTACTGTAACTTCTTTAGACGCCTTTGTAAAATATAAATTGTAGTTGTTATTTTTTCCTGCTACCTATAATTTCTCTCAGTGCATACACTTGTGACATATCCGTCTGGCCCTCGTCCGATTCACTATTTTGTTTTTATATTCGCCGTTGCCGCCTTCGTTTGAAGTCTTGGCCTGATCTCGGACCGAATGGAGCAGAAATTGGATGCATGGCCAAAATGTGGAGCAGCGAACGCCGCCCGCGGCTACCCGCACAGCCCCCCCAGATGATGGCTAAATGTGGCCAGGAAAGTGTTGAAAATTGCCAACTGGATCGGCCCACATACACAGATTAACCGTGGAGCGATCCCGCGGGGGATGCAAATTATTGCATCAGCACAGAGCGGCGGCGCTGGAAAATGAAATTGTTTCAACGGCAACGAGGAAAATCGGAAAATCTTGAAGGGGACGCCGTGGCGGGAAGAGGTGGATAAAAAAAGCCTGCCCGAGGCGAATTGGTTCACTGCAGAAAAAAGGTTAGCTTGCCCCACAGCCGGCGGTCCTCCAATAGGGGGAGGGAGGAAGAGTGGCTCTCCGATCAGGGGCAGACTTCTCAGCCAGTGCGTGCCTCGAGTGAATTACATCGGCCTCACTACCACTGCAAATTACCCGCAATTAAGAGGGGAGAATATGGAAAACGCTTTCCAATTACCAGGCGAGGGGAGCTAACGGAGAGAACTTTAACCAGGAAGCGTTTAGAGACCCGAGGAGGATCCACAGCCCCGCAGGAAACTGGGTCATTGTGTCTATGAGGCAGAATTGACTTTCACTTTATATCTAGACACGGATGCCAGAAAAGGAACAGAATGATCAGTAAATGAAGAGGAGATTGGTCCACGATGGTGGAGCAGAAAGGAAGTGGGCATTAGTTCAAGTCAATCCTCAAAACAGATGCTTGAATTTAAACCAGAGGTTCTCTATTAAACTATTCTTTAAAGCAAGTTCTCTATACCAGCTACTCTTTTCAAGTATATTTTCCAAGGCCATTCTTAGCTCTCGGTTCCGTCATCTTCTTCCCATCGAACAGGAACCTGAAGTCACGCCTCGTCGTCGAAGCGAAACTCTTTCATCTTTCTCCAAATTCGGAATTGAATTGCACTCAGCGCTGTCGCTTTCCCAATACATTTTTTGTAGCATTGCCGGCATTTTCACTAAATGAATTAATTAAATCACAAAAACGTAATTAGAAATTTCCACAATTGGCAATGCGAAGCAGCGCGAACGTGCGAGGAAAGCGGCGCCAAATGCATTTTCTTTCTATCATTCCAAGAATCCCTGGCATCTCGGAGTGCTTTTCCCTTGTTCGCCGACAGTTTTCTTTTTCTGTTTTAATTCCAAGAAGATAATCTTCAGACTGACAAGGGCACACCTCGCCCTCTCGGGGGTTATTTTGGGAAAATCCCTAATCGATTCAAGTTCATGTAGATGAGCGATAAATTTTGGATACTCAACACATGCGGAGCGGATTACGGTAGGGGAGAATATATCGGTGATCTATAAATTGGCTTAATAAATTCGTGGGACTTACCGCTGCCGAACTGCGTTTCCTCAGCAGATTGTCCAGGCACAATTGCAACTCGAATGCTTTCAGATACAGCAGATGATAGCGGTCCCTCAGTCGCTCCAAGTTGCCCTCGCCCTTCTTGGAGGAGGGATTGCTGTGGTTACTGGGAGCTGTCGCTGTCGCTGCTGCTTGGGGTGTGGTCACCGCCGGATCGGAGGCGAAGCCACTGCTCAGGCTGCTCGACTTGGTGGCCGCCGACTCGCTGGTTGACTCACTGGAACAGTTGCTGGTCAATGAGGCGGGTTGCTGCTGACTCGACAAATGTGGCTGCTGCTGCTGCTGCTGGAGCTGCAACTGTTGCTCCTTTTCCGCGGCTCGAATACAAGAGCTCACCACTCGAGCGTGTGATACAATTTCATGGTACAACACCTGGAATGAAAGCGGAGATTAAAAAGGTGTTTGTTGTGGGCTCAAGTTATGTGGCTAACATGACGTATACTCGATACGCCCAGGCGGCTAATTGATTAGGCCAACTCGGGGCAAAGGGAAAGGTTAGAGAAAGGCTTCTCTTAAAAGGATATGTGGTTTCAGCTGTATTTTGTAAGGTTATTTTGTGGGGCACTTTTACGACTTTAATTTATGAGCCTAACTAGGAATTATAAAAGTATAACCTTCACTTTGTTAAGAATGAACTCAACCCACACTGGGTAACATAAACTTCTTCATATAAATATGGTTGTGTTTGTCCAGACTCAAAGTCCATGTTCTTAGCTAATTAATCGATTTTTAAATTGCTTTTCGTATCTTCAAGACCACAATTAAATACCAAATCTGGGCGGTTGATTTTCCTATCCCCTACAAATCACGCAATCGAAAATTTTCCAATTCCTAACGTTTAACGCCCATCTGCCGCGATATGCCATCGCTCATTTGTCACTTTAACAGCTGCCTCCGGGTTATCCTACCAAGGCAACCCCATCTTCACCTCCATCTCCAGCTTCATCTCAAAGGTCAGGCTGGAAAATCCCACGCATTGCATAAGCTCTCTGTGCCATTGTTCCGCGATTAATCACAAGTCCGGAGGGAAGAGAGCGAGCAGAGACCGATATACAATTTATCAAACATCAAAAAAATAATTACAAGACAATTGACGCCGAGGGTTCAGAGGTGGAAATAGGCGGAAAGTGACACCCACACATGGTCCCAAGCGAAGGCGAAGGCGAAGGAAACTCCCAAGACGACTGGGTTGCTGGCTTCCCCAATCTTGGACATTGATCTCCATACAAACAGTTTAACCCCTGCGAACTCTTGCGTCACTTGCGGACTGGCAAAATATGAAAAATCAACAGAAACAAGTAAGAAAGCTACAGTCGTTCGTGAACGACTGTTATATACCCTGTACCGAAA
>JAEIHY010018941.1:4439-14686 GCA_018904565.1 Drosophila tsacasi
TTTTTGTTATTATCTTGAAAACGAACAATTGTCCAAAATCGACCTTAACACCAATTATAGAGCTAACCAAGAGATATAAGTTTCAATTTGTTTATTCCTTATTATTTATTCACTTTGCAGAATGAACGTTTTATTGTAAACGGTTCGCACGATGTGAACAAGCTGCAGGATCTGTTGGATGGCTTTATTCGCAAATTTGTGTTGTGCCCCGAGTGTGACAATCCGGAGACCAATTTAACCGTTTCGGCCAAGAACCAGACCATTTCGCAGTCGTGCAAGGCCTGTGGCTTCCATGGACTGCTGAAGGTTAACCATAAGGTGAACACGTTCATTGTGAAGAATCCGCCCTCGTTGAACCCGGCCGCCCAGGGCTCCTCCCTCACCGAGGGCAAGCGCTCCAAGAAGCAAAAGCAGAAGAACGAGAACTCGGACGGCTCCATGTCCAACAACTCGATGGCCAACAACTCTGGCGGCGAGTCCGACGGCGGCAATGGTTCGAATCAGGCTAGCCAAACGGAGGCCGAGATAAGTGCTGCCATTCCGGAGAAGAACATAGCCGAGGACGACGATGAGGGCTGGAGCGTCGATGTGTCGAAGGTAATTAGTGATTAGTAACTAGAACTGGCCGAAAACTCAATTAAAAACATTTTTTTCGTCGCTGCAGGAAGCCATACGGGCACGCTTGCAGGATCTGACGGACGGCGCCAAGGGCATGACCATTTCGGATGATTACGACAAGACCGAAAAGGAGCGCATCGACATCTTCTATGAGCTGGTGAAGGATAAGCGGGACAAGAAGCAACTGGATGACCTGGCCACGCATAAGGAGCTGTATATTGAGGCCGAGCGTCTGGATATTCTCAACAAGGCGCCAATGGTCCTGGCCGAGCTCCTCTTCAGCGAGAACATCATCAAGGAGGTCCAGAAGAATCGTAATTTGCTGCTTCGCTTCACCTTCAACAATCCGAAGGCCCAGCGTTATCTAATCGGCGGCGTTGAGCAGACCGTTGAGCTGCACACGAGCTCTCTGATGTCCAAGGTGGCCGGCATCTTCAAGATCTTCTATGACCAGGACATACTCGACGAGAAGGTCATCCTGGACTGGGCACAAAAGGTGAGCAAGCGTCATGTCTCGAAGAAAATTGCCACCGAGATACACGAGAAGGTGATGCCGTTTGTGCTCTGGCTGAAGAACGCCGAAGAGGAGTCCTCGGATAGCGAAGATGACGACGACGACGGGCTGCCGGATTCCGACGATGAGGATGACGGATACTGTTATAAGAATAAGAATACTAAACAACAACAAGATGGCGGCGATGATGGCGATGGAGCTGAAGAAATTGACATTGATGGGATATAAAGCGAGCTAAGCGACGGCGGCGTTGGCGGCGTAATCCTCACAGCCGAGCGTTATCAGAAGGAAAAGAACAGAATCGGCATAAACTTTAGCGAGTCTTAAGAATGGTCTAAGTCGTATCTCTCTGACTGCTGATTTAGTTTCTTTCTAAGCGTTCGGTTCACAACATCGCTAGGACAGTCGTGTCCTGTTACGCCATGTTGCGCCAACTTTGCTTCAGTTTTATTCTTCGCTTGACCATTCAATTGTGTAAGCATTACATTTAACCAAGCTGCTGTAACAATAGACGTTAATTGAACTTAATTACACCAACCAACACTTATATATTTCAAACAATAAATAAAAATAAAAAGTAAAATGCAATAGCAAAAAAAAAAAATAAAAATATGCACTTTTTTCTCAAACTACATTGATAAAAATCCTGTGACCCAACTGAAGATTAGCTTACTCAGTTTTCAGGATTCCTAAACCGCTTTCTCTGGACCGGAAACGGAAGCGAAATGAAAAGCTAAGACCGCTTATATTTGGCTAAGCATTTATTTGTATCGAAATCCGATAACCTGTAACAATCGGTCGTAAGCCCAGAAAATAAAACATGTATGTAAGTGGTTTCAGCTCATATACATCTTCGAAGACTGCTTAGTTGTGTTTATGTTTGACATTTTAAGTTTATTTGCTGTAATTTATCTACTTTCGGTACCACATCTGGAGAGTCTTCATGCGCTTCACCTTCTTTTGCAACTGCAAAACGCCGTACATCAATGCCTCGGCAGTGGGTGGACAGCCGGGCACATAGATGTCAACGGGGATTATACGATCGCAGCCACGGACCACCGAGTACGAATAGTGGTAGTAGCCGCCGCCGTTGGCACAGCTTCCCATGGAGATGACCCATCGGGGCTCGGGCATCTGGTCGTACACCTTTCTCAATGCCGGTGCCATTTTGTTGGTCAGCGTGCCGGCCACAATGATGACATCGGCCTGACGGGGAGAGGCACGGAAAACTACGCCGTAGCGATCCATGTCGTATCGGGGAGCTGCAATGTGCATCATCTCGACGGCGCAGCAGGCCAGGCCAAATGTCAGGGGCCATATTGAGCCCTTGCGACCCCAGTTGAGGAGATCATCCAGTCTGGCCAATGACCATTCCGCCACAGATGTTTGCTTGGTTCCGAACGGAGAGTAGCCCTTCTTTGGCAAATTCGGCGACGATTCAATCACCGGGAGAGTTTGTTGTTTGCGTACGAAAGTTGCATTCAGTGCAGGAACCGAATATATTGTATTCGAATTAAGGGTAGCTCTTTGCAAACACTTGCCAAGGGTCGAGGTCGAGGTCGTGATAGCTGAACGCAACATGTTGGTTCTGAAAAGCGAGTGAAAAGTAGCTTTTGAATGTCATAGTTAAATATTTAATACCTTATTTATGTAACTTCAACTAAATAACAGTGTGATGACCAGTGTGGCAGCAGCGGGGCCCCTCTACCATCTGTCCAGTGAAAATATACTAACTTAGTACATTGGAAAATACCAGACGATTGTGAGGAGCAAACACCATGTTCACATGACAGAAAATTTTGGTTAAATAATTAATATCTTATTAATATACTAAGTATTTTATCTAAAACCCATCTCTATGACCCTTTTTTTTTAGAAATATTACATTCCGCAGTTCTCCAGATGTGTGGAATGAGTAATGCGCATAAGCATCTTTCGATAGCAATGGTATGTCGATAGCGCTATCGATAAGTCCGGCTTAAGCAGTTCACGTGTTTTCAAAACAATAATAATGGTTTTGATATCTGATTCTTTAGGCTTGTATGTGTCCTCCAATTGTGTTTTGGCTGGTATGTACTTCCGATATAAACGTAAACATACAATTAAAAAATATCTCTTTTTTAATAGGTCACGGAAACCAGGCGGTACTGTACAGCTCCAATAAAAAGGTCAAGTTACCCACTGGGCTTCGCAAGGGAAAAGTACACGGATTTGCTTTGAGTCCTGTAGATTCCCTCCAAGATGTAGTGCTGATCTTTAGCGAGAACGAATTCTCGATAATACTGCATACTCGAAGCAATGGCGAAAATTCGTTTCAACTAGTTTATGAGGGCGAAACCAAAGACTGGATTAATGCTGCCAAGTTCCTAGGCGACAATGGAAGAGATAAGAAAACATTTGTGTTGCACATGGCCCAAAGTGCCCTGCTATACCTGGAATTTGATCTGTCTTCTAGAGCAGGCTGTCGCACCTTAGAATTGGCCCGATGTTCTGAGAGTTCCATTCTCTACTGCACTCGGTTGCACGGCGAGTGCTTTGAAGATCTGGCCATAATAAGTGGAAATGCATTCGGCGAATTGTTGTTGTGGCAGACGCAGGATGCCATCGATGCAGAGGCGGGGGCATGCGTCAAGACATATCCATTACTGCTGCGCCTGCAAGCCCATAATGGTGTAATTTTCTCCATTGACTTCAACATGGCCTCCCAATTGTTGGTAACAACTTCTGACGATCGCTCGGTCAAGTTTTGGCAAATCCACAAACTGGAAAGCTGGCAGGCGGCCAAAATAAAGCCAATGTATAGCTGCTTCGGGCATAGCTCAAGGGTTATGTGTGCAGTCATCTTTGAAGCTGGTAAGAATATTACATTTACGGCTCTACTCGGCTCTTTAATAATTCTGCTTGCTCTTTCAGGTGGCCAAGCATATGTGGCTAGCGGCGGAGAGGATTCCTATGTCTGCGTCTGGAATCTCAGCGGCGACTTGCTGTTGAAGCGTCGCCAACACTTTGGCTCTCCCATATGGCGTCTGGGCTTTAGGTCAGAGGATAATACGCTTTATAGTACCAGCTCGTCTGGTAATTTGGCAGCAGAAAGCTTAGAGGAGCTCTTTGGCGGCCACAAGAGTCCCCGCGCCGCCAATATGTTGAGTGATTTAGACAATGCCAACACAGAGGAGTTCATCAGAAATGTTAAATTCGTCAGCGATCAGCTAATCGTGGGCCTCAGCAGCGCGAATCAACTGTATTATATGAGGATAAGCCAGGATAATTGGCAATTAGTGGATTCTGACTTTCCGACGTACAAGCGAACGGTTTTGGAAGTGTCCGGCGACATTATAGCCACCTGCGGACAACGGCGAATAACAATCTACGCCCACAATGCCCAGCATAAGGCCTTCGACAAGGTTTTCGACGGCGAGACAGGATTGATGGGCACGATTCGCTCCTTTCATTTCCTAAGCGAGAACCTCTACCTCGTGTCGGACGACCTGGGAAAGTGCCAGTCGCTGAAAGCACACGATCTCAGCCTGGATTCCGCCATTGAGCTTGGCAACTACCGTGAGGCTTGGATAACAGCTGCACTGCTTATATCCGAAAATTATCTCTTGCTGGGCGATCGCCGGGGTCACGTGATGCTCTACGGTCGCTGCAACAACAACAACACCTTCTCGCGGAAGGCAACGCTGAAACATTTGCATGGCAAGATGGGCACCAACTTCTTCAAGTTACTCCGGGCGGAGGACGATGTTGCTCATGTGCTGAGCGGAGGACATGAACCGCTGCTGAAATACCTGCGTTTGGGGCTAGCGGAGTGTACTCTGACAATCGGGCAACGCGAGAGTGTGCCATTGTCCTGGGTGGAAGCCTGTCCTCGCCGAGACGTTATACTGGGCTTCAACGACAATCATATTGTGGCCTGGTCCCGCCGCTACGATGTGCTTGCGCAGCTGGCCTGCGGCGGAGGTCATCGCGGCTGGGACTACCGACTGACTGACGAAGATGTCCTTGCCATTCTGTTCGTGAAGCGAAAACGTGTGTTCCTCTATCGGCATCCCCTGTACAATGGGATAGCAAAGGACATGGCCAAACTGGAGCTTAATAGCTGGCATTCGCGGAACTGCAACTCCTCGCGCCTTCTTACTCACGAGGATGCGCCGCCTTTCATCGTGTCGGCTGGTGACGATAATGTCATAAAGGTAACCAAGGTAAAGGATGACACCTTACTCCACTGTGCCGAAGTGCACTCTCATGTCTCGACTGTGCGCTGCCTGCAGGCACACAGACTTGCCTCCTCCCGAAATTCCACAACGTGGCTTATATTCTCGGTCGGCGGGCGATCACGACTCTGCATTAACCAACTGGCTGTGAGCTCGGGAGATGAGGAGTGCCAGGTAACAGAGCTGTGCACGCATGTCCTGCAAAAGTCCAGCACTGTGGAGGCCAGACTGATGGCCATCGATGTAGCTGCTCAGGAAGAGGCGGGACACTTTTCTCTCTACGTCGCCGTGGCGGATGGCGAGATACGCCACTATCACTGGCACCTAAACAAGCCCTGCGAGCTCCATTTGCAGACTGTGGTCGATATCAAGAGATGCCCTCTTACCCTGCAGTGGCTCAAGAGCAGGGGAATTGTCCTGATAACCACAACAAACGGAGAAATGTACGGATTCGATAGAACGCTGACCACAAAGCGTCTGCAGCTGCGACTGCACATGACGGGCATTAACGCGATAGACACCTGCATGGATGACAAACAGCCACATCGCCTGCACATTTTGTCCGGCGGCGATGACGAGAATATCAAGTACACAGTTCTCGACATGGACACCATGAAGGTGGAATATAAAACAGAGTTTCTGGGCCTGCACAATGCCCAGGTGACTGCCCTGTCCATACATTGTCCTGCCGTCGCCACAAGTCGGACAGAGGAAACTGAAACACCATCCGAAATGTTCGCCTTCACCTGTGGCATAGACAAGCAGATCTTTAGGATAGATCTGCGGAGACATGAGCATAAGCGTGTTGGGCACACCAGCATAGCCGACATCAAGGGCATGCTGGTCGATGGAAATCAGCAACGCATGTATTTCTATGGCAGCGGTTTTGAAGTTGTGGAAATATAAACTCCCAACTGGAAACTGGGACACTGGACACTGTCCAGGAGGAGCAACTCCTTCTGTTGAGAACTGCTGATGATTTCCGAAGGTTTCGTAACCCTTAAACTAGAGGGAGTGCGCTGGGCGCGGAGTGAACTGATCTGTGATTCAAACAATAAATAAAGATATAGAAAAACCAGTTCATACCTTTATAGATATATAGTTTTTTTTTTCATATATTTAATATGCTTTTTTACATAACATTTTCTGTTTACATTTATCTACGATCTATTCTCGGTTTTTATTTACGCTTTCCCTTGCCTCCCTTGCCACCCTTGCCGCCCTTCTCACGCTTCTTCTTGGCCACCAGCGAGCGCTTGTCCTTCTTCTCGCGCGGATCAACGACACGGTAGCGACCCTTGACACCGGCCGGACGACGCGCCCGACGAGCTGCCGATTGCTTCTTGGCCACCACATAGGTGATCTCCTTCTTCTTCTCCTGCGCCTTCTTGTACACCTTCTTCAGCTGCTTGGACTTCTCGTGGCTGGTGGCGTCCGCGTTCTCCATAATCTTCTCGGCCATTTTCTTGGCCTTGGCCAGGCGCTTGGTGGTGCGACGATGCTTGCGCGCCTTCGCCTCCATGACCTTCTTGATGGGACGGACATTGAGTTCCTGCACCTTGCGCTGGTACTCGGCGGTCAGCTCGGTGGGCACTGGCACCGGCCTGCGCATGTTCTCCTCCTCGTCCTGCACAAACCAGGCGGGTAGGTTCGCATCGTTGAACACATAGCGGTTCCAGGAGGCGTCTATCAGGTCGCGGCGATTTTTCTTGCTGCTAACCAGCAACGAGCCCAATGCCAGCTCGTTCTCGGACAGGCGCACTTTCTTCGCGCCTGCTGCAGCTGAAATATAAATTATAAGTGAGACAAACTCAAAGAAACATTGAAACATTATTACGAACCTTCATTCTCCTTCGGCTGTTTCTCCTCCTCCTCTTCGGAGTCCGACGATTCCGAACTGCTGCTGTCCTTGTCTGTTTCCTGGTGTCGTGCGCGACGCTTCGCTTTCCTGCCCTTGGTGGCATCCGGGGTGAGGGTGCTCTCGCCCAATACTGTCACGCCCTTGGCATTGTACTCCTTGGCCAAGTTGTCCAGATCAAAGTTCTCCTCGTCGTCGTCATCGGACTTAATATTCTGCAGGTTGTCCTTCTCGTACCACAGCTGCACGCGCTGCTGGCGCTTCGTGTTCTTGTCGCGGAAGTCGGCAGACTTGATCAGTGGATTGTCATCGCGCTTTCGCTTCTTGCCTTTGCCTTTTACAATGTCATCGTTATCGTCGTCGTCACTGAGACCCAGTCCCCGCTTCCCCAGCTGCTTGTCGTCATCTCCCTCGTCTTCGTCGGCGCTTTCCTCTGCTGCGTCCTCATCACAGTCCTCGTAGTTGGCATCGTCGTCCAGGCGGCTCTCCTCCTTGTCGTACCACTTGTACTTGGGAAGTTGGTTCACGTCGTCGGTGGACTCGTCCACGGTTACATCGGGATTCACATCGAGCATGTTGTCCAGCTCGGCGGCCGAGTTGATGGTTTTCAGGTCAAAGATTTCGTGTTCCGTTTCCTCGACGGGACCCTCGTCGCCCTTGATCACCATGTTGAGGTTCATTTTCTCGTGCAACTTGGCCTTGGTCTTCAGGGTCTTCTTGCGTTTGCGCTTGAGCTCCTTTTGCTCCTCGGATGCGAGTGCGTCGATTTCCTTTTGGAATTCAGCCTCCTCCATGTCCTCGATCTCCTCTTGGGTCAATGGTTTGGCGACCACTGGCTGCTCTTCGCCGACTTCATCGTCCGCGGACTTTTCCGGCTTTACAAAACTATCCCGAAGGGCCTTCCACCACAGGACGAGTCCCTTGATATCCTTGCGGCCCAACACTTTAAGATCTTTGCAGCACTCCAGGATCTCTGGTGTGGTCTTCTTGTGATTGGCGACTTCTTGGCTATCGATGCTGATGGAGCCCACACCTTGCAGGGCTGCCAGCGCATTTTCGGCTTTGATAAACTCGGAGACAGCCAGATCGTTGCGCAGGGCAATGTCCTGAGCCGTATAGCCCTCGGCCTTGATCCGCTTCTGCTTTTCCGGGTGCAGCAGGCTGTTGGGCTTCTTGGCGTCCAGGTCGAGTTCCTCGAACACATATTTGGAGTCCAGCAGACGGGGATCGATGCGGTCGGGTGCTATGTAGCCCTCGCACACCACAAATATCTCGGCCGACTCCTTACGGGAGGCACTGGGCTTGGTGGCGTGCACCTTCTTGAACAACTGCTTGAGCACCCAAAGCAGAGCATTGTAGTCCTTGGAGCGGAAAACTTTGGTCACAAACCAGCCGCCGCCTCGCAGGAACTGAGTCGCCAACTTGAGGGCATTGAGAGTCAGGCAAATTTGCTGGTAGGCATCGAAGAGCCAGTTACGGCCCACGTTGGGGGCACCGTCGTGCAAAACAACATCGGCCTTCCATGACTGCAGCTCCTTGGTCAACGACTGACGACACTTTTCGGTCGTAATATCTTCCACTAAGCCAATGCAGCCAGCTATTGTCTTGATGGGAAAGAGATCCACGCCGATTACGATGCTGGACACAGGCATGTTTTGCTTGGCCACCTGCATCCAGCCACCGGGAGCGGCGCACAGATCGAGGCACACTTGCGACTGTTGCAGGAAGCCATATCTGCGATTGAGTTGGATCAATTTGAAAGCAGCACGCGAGCGGAAGCCAGTCTCCTTGGCTAGCTGGTAGAATTTGTCCTTTCTGGTTTTTCCGACTTTACTCTTTTTGCCCATCTTTGCGGACAATTGAAATCAAATCAAACAGAACGCAAATCAAAATCAAAACCCGCACGTGGTAGTGCGCTAGTGTGACCAAAGCAAAGTGCCGAGGAAAATATTAAAAAATATGCTCGAAAATGTGCACATATATTGCACATATAAAAAATACTAGATTGTATCGGAATTTTCTTTGATGTCGATGATATCGGTTTTGATCAACTGCCACTGTTATTTTTAAAAAATATAAGTTTTCTTTTCTGTTCCTTTAGATTTTGTATGTTGAAAATCAAGTGTGGATGTTGAAAATCAAGTGTGGATCAAAAATTCTATTTACTAAATCATAGACTCTATATACTTACTTATATGGTCTCAAAGCATATTAAAAGAGGTCTAATATAGTGTTGCACTTTATTTACGTATTCCTATTTATGTATAATTATAAATATTTAATAAAGACCTCATATTAGTTGGAATCAACATGTTTAAAGAATAAATTAGAAATAGGAACCACGCGGAAAAGGCTTAACGCAGTCAATGAGTCTGGAAAAATCATTTCGGATTTCAAAGATATGACAAAGGTATCCTGAAAAATAAATCACGACAGGACCGGGAAACTATTCACTTTAAATCACGACAGTCAGGGCTGCAATCAGTGCTGTGTAATAGGCTAATACCAGAGTACAATTACTGTATATGCTTTTTATGTTCTAGTTTTAAATACATTTCGTTAGACAAACATAAGAACACCCAAGTAGTAACTACATATATGTATCATTTATGTAAATTACAATATTTAAATATGTTTCTTTTCGTCCGAGGAGCAGCCACCACCACCACCAGCTCCCCCAGCCACCGTGTTTATAGCGGATGTGCTGGCAGAGCTAATTATGGTAGCGACTCCAACTGATGATTGCCCTGCCGGCATTCCACCCATTCCGCCCACTAGCAAATCATGTTCGTTCTTAGCCTGCCGCAGCCAGTTGCGCAAGTCCCGGGTACGCTCCACCAGCGAGGTTGTGTAGTTCACGGCCCGTGGGTTCTGCGATACAATAGTGTTGGCGGTGAGAATCGCCCCGCCCATTGAACTCTGCATGCGCCCGGCAGCCAGCTGACGATAGGTCTCCAAACGGTCCGCCAGTGTGGGGATCGAGTGCGGTACATGGGCGTGTGCCAGCGCCAGTCCGCCTGCGACATCATCGACAGCAATT